>JASDQU010376513.1:0-11360 GCA_032191745.1 Picea mariana | reverse complement strand
TATATATATATATATATATATATATATATATATATATATATATATATATATATATATATAAGCCAAATGTGGTCATTCCAACATAAGCATGCAACCACCCTTCCGATAAAAATACCATGCATACATTTCTACATAGAAGCTATTTATAAGTGTTCAAACCATGAGCATACATTTCAAGACATTTAAATTCAAGATACGAGATATAACACTTATTAGAAAAACACCAGGTGATGCAACTATTGAGAGGGGTGCTCGTTTCCACCCAACCGTAGGCTCAGCGACTCCGAATAGATTTACCACTAGCCACGCCCGAGCTAGACCACGATGCTTGAGACTCTCTGTCTCTGTTCTTTAGTGACCGAGAATGGAGGTTACTCTCCTTCTTCTCTGCTATCACTCACTCTGTATTTTGTTTCAGAGTTCTTTCGATCTTTTCTTGTGATCGCCCCCTTGCATCCCCTCCCACACCTTTTACCTGCCTTTTATTTCCCGGTGAGGTTGCATGTGGCACGAATTCCCCTGCGGTGATCAGGTCTGAGGCCTCCACAGATGGGCGGTTCACCCCCATCCCTCATTAACTCATGAGGAGCCTCTTCACCTACCATCCTGGTGAGTAATTCATTTTAGGGCCAACAAGCCTCTATTGGTTCTCTGGGCCAGTGAAGACCAAATACGGTTTGGTTCGGTGGAAGTTAATTCCACCATTCCAGGTGCCTTCCACCACCTTTCTTCAGCCATCATGGTCTCTTTGTCAGCACATCCCCCTCTCATCAGTTATATATATATTCATAGCATTATTTACATTCATGGACCTTTTTACTAAGGTCCACTCAAATCACACATTCACATCTTTGAGTTTGCCATAGTTCTTGGCCAGTATAGTTATTTTTACAGACTAGGGGAAACAGGGTGTTATAGCATCCCCTTTGAGACCCTTCCAAGAGAATATATCCCTAACCTACCTATAGGTATTCAGATACCCTTGGTGCCCTACTAGTGGTGCATCATGTGTTTCACTCAAAATATTATCCTTGAGTGTGGACTCAAAGACAAGATAGATCCTCTATTTGTAGTAGATGATGTCATCTACTTCTCTGTACCTGTCATCATGGATATTGTTGTCCATCAACTCACAAGTGAATGTATTCTTGGAGTATTCCACCAAGAGAATGGAATTTTATTCTGTTGAGATATATGTCATAGAGAAGGTCGCAGGTCTCCTGGATAAGGCATCAACAACTATATTCTTCTTCCCCTTAACATATTCAATGTCGAAATCATATGTCTGCACCTTTCTCACCAATTTTTGTTGTCTTTCATTTAGAACTCATTTCTCCAAGAAATATCGCAAGTGATTATGGTTAGTCCGAACCACAAATAATCCTCCTACCAAGTATTATTTGAATTTGGCCAATGCATGCATGATGGCCAACATTTCCTTATCATAGATCGGGTAGAGCCTCTCAGGCCCCCTTAACTTCCTCTTCTTGAAACCTATCAGAGGTCAATTCTACATCAATACTTCCCTTATCCCTTCACCGGATGCATCACACTCTAGGACTAAAGGTTGCGTAAAATATGGAAGTACCAATAATAGGAAAGTAAGCATGAACCTCTTCATTCTTTCGAATGTCGCTTGTGCATCCTTTGACCATCAGAATGCCCTCATCTTGATGAGGTCCATTAATAGTGCCACCAATTGTGAAAATCCTTTCACAAAATGCTTGTAATAGCTACATATCCCAAAGAATCCTCGTAGATATGTGAGTGTATTAGGGGTGGGCCAGTCTAAGATGGTATATATCTTCTCTTGGTGCACCTTTACTCCCTCAAACTAATCATGTTCCCTAGATAGAGAATCTTTATCAAATCGAACTCACACTTTTCCTCCTTGGAAAAAAACAATTGTTCCTCAATAATGATGAGAATCCCATCCACATGCTTCAGGTGTTCCTCCCATGTACTACTATAGATGAGAACATTGTCAAAGAACACCAATAAAAAATTCCTCAATTTTGTCTTGAATATATGGTTCATGCATGATTGAAAGGTAGCGGGTGCATTAGTCAACCCGAAGGGCATGACTAGGAACTCGTAGTGCCCATAGTGACACCTGAATGATGTTTTATGTATATCCTCTTCCCTGACCCAGATCTCGTGGTATATTGATCGTAGATCAACCTTTGAGAAGTACACCACCCCATGTAGCTCGTCGATCAGTTCATCAATCTGGGGTATTGGGTATCTTTTTTTGATGGTCTTCTTGTTTAGTGCCCTATAGTCTATGCACATCTTCATAGTACCATATTTCTTCTTCACCAGTACAACTGACAAGACAAAAGGAATAGAACTAGGTCATATGTGTCCCATCTCTAGCAGCATTATGGCCTTTTCTATTTCATCCTTGAATCTCTTGGGATACTTGTAGGGAGTGGTGATGATGGGCTTCAACCCCTCTTCTAGCTCATTGACATCTTCAAATCCTCTATTAGGTGGTCTCCCTGCTGGAAATGGTTCAAACACTCTCTCATGCTTTCCCAACAATGTCTGTATATTTTGTGATGGATTCTCCATAGTGATCAAGAACTATGCTTCACAAGTCATGTCCCTATGTGTAAAAAGAGCCTCCATGTACTGGTTAGACATTATCCTAGGGGAACCTGTCAACATACCTCTAAGGAAAACTTGTTGTCCATCCTTGTCATGTAACTCCATCCTCATGTCCTTATAATTCATGTGGATATCACACAAAGAGTATATCCACTAAACTCCTAGCACCACGTTAACATCTGCTAAATCCATGATGTAAAAGTCATTTATTAATGTGTAGTTTCCCAAGGTTACGTCCAATCCTATCATTCTCTGAGTACACAATATGTTATACCCTTCTGCTACTACCACATTGAATCCCTCAAATTCCTCTATAGGGATATTTCTCTTGGTGAAAAGTGCAACATCAATGAAGTTGTGGGTATCTCCTCCATCCACCAATGTTGTAACCCTCTTCCCTTGCACAATGTCGCTAATCCTGAAGGTATGATATTTAGGGACTCCCAAAAGTGTGGTAATGGTAACTCCCTTAGGTATAATTTGAAATGGTGTCTACTATATAGTCTGCAATGGCTCACCACTATCGTATCCAATACTGTCATCATCATTGTCATCCTCCTCGTCGAAAACTACCTCAATGTAATCAAATTTACCTTTTCCCATACATCCATGATCTGGTTCCCATGGATCTTTGCAACTAAAGAAAATTTTATTCCTCCTTAGTTCTCTCTGATTCTCCTCATATGTTCTTTCCTTCCCTATCCATGACTTTTGTGGAAATTTGATCTCCTTGAGGGATGAAATATTTTGTCAGAACCATCTTGTTGATGAAGTCCTTCATATCCTAAGATCTCATGATGGCCTCATGCAATGTGGTTTCCCTAAAGGCCTTCACCCATCCTCTCAAGGGTTCATCCAAACCCTCTATGAATAGAATTACCAACCTCTACTGAGAGATATCTATCACCATAACTACCATCCTCTGAAATTCGCTGAAGTATGCTTTTGGTGTTCCTGTTTGTTTTAGTTTTTCCAACTCCCTGAAGTGTATTTCAAGGTCCTTCTGGTCAAATCTATCCATCAATATTTCAGTGAAGTCCACATATGAAGTGATGTTGGCATGCCTTAATGTCAGCAACCCATGGTACCGACATTCGTGAGCTTCTCCTTCCAAGTGAAGAATGGCATATTGAATTGCTTATGCTTCAATGATTGGGATAAGTTGGAGGTAAGTGTCTAATTTATGTACCCAAGCCTTGGTTGTACTCTTTATTGATCCATCAAAGGGTGGAATAGTCAACCTTCCCACCTTGCGCATGAGATCAAATTTTTTTGGGTTATGTGCTCCTCTGTTCCGCTCCCTCAGGTTGTATTTATGTTTGAGGTCACATAAGTATTTACAGGAAACATTCTCAGGGATATATGCATCAATCATCTCGTACTCCCCATATGAGATGTTAATATCAATCCCCTAATCCAGTTTCTCTCGTTCTTTTGTAGGCTTCCCTATCAAGAACTGTGGTAATAAAGGCCTATGGATCTTTAAACTCTTGCTCTGAGTTGGAATATGGTTGTTTCTATTCTCTGTGTGTATTATGTCACTCCAACAGGATCTCATGGGTCCACCTTGACCTATACCATTCATATTCCTGCACTGACCTAACAATTGTGTGAATGCCTCAAGCGGCTATTGTTGGAACCTTGTTGTATCTTCCTATATCATGACCAGATCTTGTAGTATCTGAATCACATCGTGGTTGTCTCACATGCTTCCGTCTAGTTCTAACTCTGTGTTATTTACTTATGTTTCACTTTCTGGTGACTCTTGAGAGGTTTTCTCTCCACACCCTTTTCTTATAGGAATCAATGTAGTCACAGGCTAGCAGAATTGCCAACTCTAATATCATTGTAATGTCCCCAACTAGGCTACATGGAGATATTATGTTTCTACCTCAAAATTATTGTTCTTCTTAAGTAAATGTGTTTTTAACTTCTTATAGGATAACTTACTCAATGAGAAATATTGTCAAAAAAATATCAAGCATCAATTACACAAGATTAGAGAAGATAACTATGGCATCTTATTATGGATGGGAACTCCCAAATCAATACAATGATAACTAATGGTTTTAATAACAACTACAAAATATTACTAGCACACAAACTAATGGCTTCTAGGAAGCATCACAATCTACTATAGAAACAACGCAAGAAACCTGAAATGATGTCAATCTATGAATCCCAAGGCTCTCCAAGCACTACAATGCTTTTCTCTAGTGATGTTCGTTCTGCAAGCGGTCCTCCAAACTCTTCAGAACACCTTCATAAACCCTATTTATTGCAAACCCCCAATCTACAAGGGTCCTCACGGGATGCCTGTGGGGTGTTTCATGGGGCCTTACGAGATGACCCTTTCTCAACTTGTAAGGGAATCTCTGACTACTACTGCGTGAAACCCTCTAGGTACCAACAAATCTGATGACTGGTTTTCTCCTGAAATTTACCATAAACACCCTATGCGAATTGATAAGCCTCCAAACTCTCTCTGGAATGGAACCAAGCACCACAATGAACTCAAATGAGGACTCTGGATGAATCCTCCTCTTCATATAGCTAGGGTGGATATTGTACCACCAAAACCACACCTACAATGGAAGGGTTTTCCCCAAAATCCCAACGAAAATTTTGGCTACAAGAGCACTCAATAAGATATCAAATCATAATGAAAATGGGAAGAGTTGCTCCTCTATTTATCCTTTGGACCTTCTAAATCTTTCCCTCATTTTGACCAAATCAAATATTTTTCCTCCAACTCCATTTAAATATAATTTTTTATTTTATTTAATGTCACTTGTAGGGTTTGTTGATCCAGGTGGATATCAGTGTCCACCCACCTATTCCACAGGCTCGAAAAACAATTTTTCATCTTGGCAATTTTTTGGGTTCCAAACTTCTGGGGTTGTTTTGAGGCCCTAAACTATGTTTTTTGGGCATTTGGGTCCCAAGTGATTGCCAAAATCATTGAATTAGACCAGTCAAAAATTGTTCTTCTCAGTTAGACCTTTCCAACGGTGTATCAAGTGCCCCAAACATAGATCGTATGCAAAAGTTACGCCCCGGGGAAGTTGATGTATCAACTACCCCCATCGAGGCCCACAAACCTTTGGCTTTTCATCTTCTGGGGTTAGGGTTTTGGATTTTACTTATGTTAAAAGGGCCTTTGGAGCCTCATTGTAATAATCATCTTCTTGCGAATGTGAGTAGCCATCACATCTCTTCTCAGAGATAAGCTGCCACCATTCTAGCGAGTCTTTCACTCTATATCTTTACAGTCTCTGTACATTTCTTTCATTAATAGAAATCGTGTATTACTGTATCTCTGTGTTTATTGTTGAATATTTGATACATTTATGTTATATTATTGGATATCTGCGATATCTCTGTGCATTTCTTTATTATATCTCTGCTCTCATTTCGTGCTGAAAATAATCTGGATCAGTGGTATTAGAGAAGGTTGCTCTTGATCGTTTTTTTCAGTGCATGTCCCCGACGAGGTCCGAGTATAGCAAGTTGGGTCTCGACCTTCTCTCTCTTGAATAAAATCGCTCTCGCACACCCAAGAAACCCTCCATGGCGGAAGAAAATAAAAATGGCGGAGCAGACAATCCTATCAATCTGTTGCTTTAGCAAGCTCTCATGCAACAAAGGGACGAAATGATGGAGAATTTTTCCCACATCTTTCAATGCCTGCTGATAGAAACAAGCACATATTCATCAAATAACCACTTTGGAAGAACCTTTCATTTCAAGGTATAGGTTAATTTTGATATTCCCATATTTGAAGGTTAGATAGATGCAGATGCCCTAGACAAATGGTTTAATATGTTAGAAGGTTATTTCTCTGTTCATAATTTTTTCGACAGGGAAAAGATCATCTTCACACTCCTTAAATCTCTCCCCCATGTCAAACATTGGTGGGAAACTTACTGGGAGAAAAGTTCCACGGAGGAGTCTAGAATATATGGGGCTAAGCCCACTTGGGATTTTTTTGTGGATGCGGTAAAGGAACAATATTACTCTGTTGGAGACTATGAGGATCAATACATGAGATGGACCACACTACGACAAGAGAGGGGCCAAGCAGTTCTGGATTTCACTAATACCTTCCATACCTTTCTCACCAAGATGGGTATCAAAGACTCTGAACGACATTTGGTTCTGAAATACTATGGAGCTCTACACAGATACATCCAAACTAAAATGCATTTTCTAGACATCTCATCACTTGGTGCTGCTTATCGATATGTTGTTAAAATCAAGTAGAAATTGAAGCACCAGAACAAATGAGATTTTGGGTCTGCAAATATGCAACAACCAAAGTATGATAAAGACGGACCTAATAAGCAGTCTCCCGAAAACCAATCCAAGTCATAGGAAAAGAAGGGTCATGGGAAGACAAAGAAGGACACCGGAAAATGGTGCAATTTCCACAAAATCCCCTAGCACAACACCGATGAATGCCGCTCAAAACAGTCATTGGTGGCCGAGATCAAAGACAAGGAGCTGAACCCTAATTTAGAATCTGATTCTGAAAATACTTGTAAAAGACAAATCATCGACGCAGACCCCACTGTTATTGTCACAATCATGACAATTCAGCCATAAGAACCAACAGATTTTTAAGAGGGGGAGTGCATTTTTCATTCACAGATGTGGGTGAAGGGGACCTCGATGCATTTTATTATTGATAGCAGAAGCCAGAAGAATCTCATCTCAGCAGAGGTCGTCAAACAGTTTGGATTGTTGGCAACACCACACCCACAACCATACAATATCGGGTGGCTTCGCCAAGGAAGAGATGTTTGTGTCAGCCAATAGTGTCGATTTTAATATGACATCCAGCCCTTTGAGGATGAGGTATTATGTGATGTTTCCCCACTAGATGTATATGATGTTCTCTTAGGCCAACCATATATGTGGAAGTGCCATGTTGTTTATGAGTCTCGACCACGTAGTGTCATTCTTACTTTGGGGGGTCATCTCTAGAGAATACCAGAGGTAGTTCCAACTATTGTCCCACCTAAACAGTGCCACAAGGTAGTATCTCATACCACAAAATTCAACTTCTTCACAATCTGTTCAAAAGGTGAACAGAAGGATACTGCAACCACTACAGCCTTGGCACAAGCACCTTCTATCCAACAGAAGTAGGTCGACAAGGTTCTATCAAATAAAAAAGATTCCTTTTGCACACAGTCATCTCATGTAACCAGACTGGTTAAAAATTTCCAACCCTTCCAGCCACAGGTTCGTGACAGCCTTCAATAAGCTAAGCAGTGCAACTTCTCCAGCAAGGCAAGCAACTCACCAAGATTCAAATTCAGTAATCGCTTTCCCCTCTCCCCCGGGAACTCAACTTAATGGAGACCATTTCTTCCTAAGGAGGTAGGATTGATCCAGGTGGATATCGGTGGCCACCCACCTATTCCACGGGCTCGGAAAATAGTTTTTCATCTTTCCATTTTTTTGAGAGTTTTTCGGGTTCCAAACTTCCAAGGCCGTTTTGAGGCCCTAAACAACGTTTTTGAGGATTTGGGCCACAGGTGACTGCCAAGGGCACTTAACTAGGCTAGTAAAAAATCGTTTTTCTCGGTTAACCTTTCCAATGGTGTATCGAGCTCCCCAAACGGAGATCGTATGAAAAAGTTACGCCCCCGGAAAGTTGAAGTATCAACTACCCCCATTGGGGCCAGCAAACCTTTGGATTTTCATCTTCCAGGGTTAGGTTCTTGGATTTTACTTATGTTAAAATGGCCTTTTGGAGCCTCATTGTAATAATCATCTTCTTGCAAATGTGAGTAGCCGTCACATCTCTTCTCAGAGATAAGTTGTCACCATTCTAGCGAGTCTTTCACTCTGTATTTTTACAGTCTCTATACATTTCTTTCATTAATAGAAATCATGTATTACTGTACCTCTGTGTTTATGGTTGCATATTTGATACATTTATGTTATATTATTGGATATCTGTGATATCTCTGTGCATTTCTTTATTATATCTCCGCTCTCATTTCGTGCCGAAAATAATCCAGATCATTTGTCAATCTTTTAACCTAGTGACACCTCCTTGACTCCCTTTTTCCTTGTTGACTGTAGCCTACGAGAGTCGTATAGGATATTGAGTCATCCCCCATCATGGTCAATTGGAAGGGGACATTACAGCTTGACCCTAGTGGGAGTTGTTACTACCCCCAACAATGGCACCATTTCTCCCTTTCCCTTGGTTCATATTCTTAGTTTTCTTCTTCTTCTTCCCTTTACTTGGTGGTTAATTACTAATTTGAATTTGGTTGGGGGAAGTTTGGTTCAATTTGGATGAAGAAGAGAGGACCAAGTTAAAGTTTGGTGAATGAAAAGGGGTAAGACTAGGTTTAATCGGATTGAAGAGAAACCAAACAAGTAATCCTATGGTGAAATTTAAAACATTTGGTGTAGCCATAATGGGAGCACTACCATCACCGAGTGGTGGGAAAACAAAGAGATTCCCTTGTGGATAGTTTCCTTGGTTAGTGTTCTCTAAAAGATCAATCATACTTAGAAAAAGTTACTACACAACAAGATAATGGTGTAGATTATGTTGGGGATTTTCCAAAGATCCTAAAGAAAAAACCTCATATTATATGGAACCTATGCGGTAAGTAAAGTCTTATCTAAAAACCTTAAATGACGAATGAGTATTAATTACTAGGATTATGTAAGCATCTTAACAAATGGATATGTATGTGAATAACAATATCTAAATAACTATTTTATAAAGTAGAAAAATGGTACCAATTTATCTAGAAAATGTTGGATTGTCATAAAGTAGCGAAACATGCAAATGCCATAATATAGGAAGGCTTCAATCGAATATTTGAAACTTGAGATACTTTCATCTTGACATTGTCATGTACAAAAGGAATAGTGATGTCTTATGAACTTATAGTGTATAATAAGGATATTGAATCATATCAATGTTGTCTTTAGGGATGTTTTAATCAATTTTTTTTTTATCAATCGTCGTAATATCACTGAATATTGTGTATTATATTAGTTGATATTATATACAATTTTGATTATTATTGTTTATCGACCCAGGAATGATATTATGTGGAAATTGTTGTAACAATCATGTTTTATTTGGAAAGCATACATTGTTTCTCTTTATAGTATGGGGTGGGCCAATGACATGGATGAAATGGATAATGCTTGGATCAACATCAAATCATGAGTTAACTTCAATATTAGTTACATATATCAATTTAAGGACAATAAAATGCATGACGAATTTTAGTAAAATTTATATTTCAGTGGTTTAGGGTAAATTTATGTTGATTAACATCATAATGATTGACATCATCTTGACAAATTGAGATGGAGAAATCTCATCTTCATTTTCCAAAACAAGTATTAGACTAAATTATACACCCATATATACATAAATCAACGACACACATATATGACTGACCTCATTGAGTAATGCACTACACCTTCCTTTCATAAATTAATTTAACCAAGCTAATGACACAATGACTATAAAACTCACCTAGTCCAAGCATTGTAGATGATCTTAAATATACCACTACTTTCTCAATGTTAATTTCCAGTTATCATGTCATAGACCCTCTATCAAATGAAGAAAAGAGTTAGGAGGAGGTCATTAAGTACTTGTGTCCCATGAAAAACATCTTGCTAATTACTATGTTAGACTATGGAAATAAAGGACCTGTTAGTCCATTCTCATAATTCCCAAGGTTGTGTTTTTAGAGAATAAACAATGAGAAATACCTCCACACCTAATGATTTCAACCCTACTAAGACTCTAAGAACACAATTCTCAAAACCCCTCATCATTCCAATCTTGATTCAGTTCATGCAAGCCACATGCATAAGAATAATTGCTTGGACATGTTTCATATATCATGCATGAAGCAACTTTGCAAACACCCTTGATAATATCATATGAAATATATACAATAGTCTTCTCCTATTAATACTAAGTATATTATAGCCTCCTTGGTATCAATATTATATGTATTGTTACCACTTATAGACTCCTACAAACTAAACAATTTGTTGGGTATTTCATTAACACACACACACATATAAACATTCCCACTTTAATCAAATACATACAAATTCAACAAGTGTTTTCAAAATTAGTTAAATTGCCACAACAATATAAACAATATAATTCATATCCTCATGTAAGAGAAGCCTCCATAGCGATATCTAAACCTACACAATTATAAAATTGAAACAAGTGGAATACAACTCAACTACATAACACCATCTACATAATTAAAGTTGTGACCTCACAATCACAATATAGTCCAAAATAACATACATAAGATCTCACAATGTTTTGATATATAGTGGTACATATCCATCTTAACTTCAGATCCATTAAGCATTTAAAGGGATAAAATGAAATTGAGATGTAAATTTCTATGTTCTTAAAAGATACCAAGTTAATATAGATTTATGGTGGTCTCTATGTGTATGTATATTTTCCAAGGAAAACATTCTGTGAAACCAAAGAGAAGCTTCCCCACATTTGTGGATGGTATACTTAGTAAAAACGTTAAAATAAACTAATGTGCCTTACTCATGGGGATTCAAATTGAAAACCTATCAATTAAAGTAGTTTATATCCTGCAATGATCTCTAGTTTGTTATTAGTACATATCCCTAATCCAAATTTGGAATAGAGATTATGATTTTCTGCAAAGAAAATCACCCCTCTTTACCGATAAAGACATACTTATCCT
>JASDQU010376507.1:0-11248 GCA_032191745.1 Picea mariana | reverse complement strand
AGGATGCTCCTAGGAAAGAAATAGATCTAAGTCCTCAAGCGGGAGATCTAAGTCTAAGGGAATATCTAAGTCTCCCGGAAAGTTTGTAAATGTATGTTGGAGATGTGGAAAAGAAGGGCACTACAAGAAGCAGTGTATATCCAAAGTTGAGAAAAAGAAGGGATCTAAAGAATCTCCTTCTACAAAAGAAAATACCTCCAAGGAAGAAGGAATGAATGTGTACTTGTATTCTTCAAGCACATATGAAAATCACGAGGCATGGTTGGTTGACTCAGGTGCATCCTTTCATATGACTCCCCACAAGGAGTGGTTATGGAAATATGAAAGGTATGATGGAGGTAATTTTTTCCTAGGTGATGAATCGACAACCTGAATCATAGGTCGAGGAAAAGTCAAGTTGAGGATCATAGATGGAAGGATTAGAACACTAACTGATGTTTTTCACATCCCAAGATTGGCCAAAAATTTGATTTGTGTAAGAAACATGGATGATGTAGGGGTAAAAACAATATTTTAAAAGGAAACCTGTAGGATGGTTTGAGGAGCAATGGTGTTTCTGAAGGGAGTTCGATTTGGAACTATGTATAAGCTGCAAGGAAGAATTATTAGTGATGGGTGTAATAGTTCCATTGTTCTTGATATTGGAGTTGAAGAAGAAAGAACTCTTACAGTCTCTAGAGAAAAGGTTATGTTGTGGCATCAAATACTAGCGCATATCGAAGAGAAGGGTCTTTGACTACTACATGGTAAAGGTATGGTTGAAGGTATGTATAAATTCTCTCTGGATTTTGATTTCTGTGAACATTGTGTATATGGGAAGAAAAAGTGGGTAAGATTCCCCTTTGGTGCAAAGAGGGCAAAAATAATTTTACAACTAGTTCACAATGATGTGTTTGCACCTGTGTTGGTTCCATCATTGGGAAAATTTGTGTACTATGTCTCATTTATAGATAAATTCTTGAGGAATACTTGGAAATATTTCCTCAGGAAGAAATCTAAAGTCTTTGATGGGTTTAAAGAGTTTAAGGCTCTTGTTGAGAATTAAACAAAGAAAATAATTAAGGTGTTGAGGAAAAATAATGGAAGAGAGTTCTTCATGAATGAATTTGAATAAATTTGTAAGAAGTGCGATATATAAAGGCAAAAGACTACTCCATATACACCTTAACATAATGGAGTTGCAGAAAGGATGAACAGGACATTGATGGAAAAAGAAAGGTGAATGCTCAGTGGTGTCAGGTTAGCATAAGAATTATGGGTAGGGGTGGTGGGTATTGCTTGTTACTTAGCCAACAGATCACCCTCATCAGTCCTAGATGAAAAGACTCCACAAGAGGTATGGACTGGTAAGAAACCTTCTCTCACACATCTCAAGGTATTTGGTTTTGATTCCTATGTTCATTTTCCAAAGGAAAACATGAGAAAGATAGATAAGAAGGATGGAAAGTGTATCGTTATTAGGTACAAGTTTTGAGGAAACATTGGTCATGTTTGACCACTTTTGGGACTTCGACAAGCTGGTCGAAGATGGAGTGCCTAGGCATAGTTAAGATCGTGGGATATTGCTTTTTTTGCGGGCTTGTGGACCGAGAAAAGGGTTTACTAGGGTTTATGTAATGGGTTATCGGATGTTGACCCATGGGTTTACCCATGATTAGGCCTCTTTGTAAATGTATAAAAACGTAGTAGCTAAGTGATGTAAAAGTAGTTACTAATTGGCTTAGTGCATGACTAGTTGGCTTTGTGCAAGAATATGTTAAAGCTTGCGGAGCTAAGTGTAAGTGTTTTGTAAGTTTATTTGTGCACAAAAGTTGTATGTAAGGCTCTGTGCCTTGACCTGATTTTGGGAAGGAGGATATGGTGGGCAGCATGAAAATCCCTTGTCCTATGTGGAGTTTGGCTCTATGGCTTTGTTCACAAGAGAAACATAATGTATGAAGATTGAAGACTATTAAATAAGAAGAGAAGAAGTTGGTGGACATATACCTACACTGGGGTGAACCACGTATATCATGTGTCTTGATGTGCTTTATGTGATGTTGATTATGTTTTTTATCTGCTTGATGTTGTTGATATAATGTATGATGAATGGATCTAATGATTAGTCCTTAGTGCTTAATGGTATTAAATATAAATGAATGCTAGATCAAAGCTAATTCTATAGTGATTGAGGGTTCTTGATCTTTATTATAACTACACTGATCTGTAATAAGGGTTTAATATGTGATGTGAATGTGACTCATGAACTAATGCATATTGTTGTCTAAGTGATCTGCTAGTGTTTTAATAATAGATCTGTGTCCCAGCTTGGTTGTAGACACATGTGTCCTACAACCCCCCCTGCCTCTACCTCAGGTGAGACTTCATCTGCTTCGCAGGTGTTTCCGAAAGGGATGATAGTTAGGGTTTTGTTGGTGCATTGTTGAAGCATTGAACCCTGAGTCTACCCCTGTGTCAACAAATGGTTCCGTTGTTGGGACCTGAAACTATGATTGTTGGGAACTGAAGAAAAGAGAAATCTCTGTGCGTAGATCCATTGTTGTAGTGCACATTATTATACTTGACTTGTGAAGCTCTGTGCTAAGAGAGAAACCTGATCTAAAGAAAAGAGGTAAGATCTTGAAAGAGATAAATATTTTTGCTTTGATAAGAGTAAGATAAGTGAAAATTTTTGTCTCAAAAGAATGAATTTAAGCATGAATCTAGGTATGTTTGATAGATTATGTCTTGGTCTGAAAGATAGGGAACATATAGAATAAGGGATTGATCTGAATAAATTTATAAAAATAGAGAAAGATATGTTATTCCTATGCATAGAAAGAATTTTTGGACTAATAAATGGATGCAGGAACCTAGAAAGAATTTTTGCAGAATGCAAGTCTAGCACTGTGATCCCAGTGCACAGTACATGAAAGGTTGGGGATCATTTAAAAGAAAGAGAGGATTGAGTATGCTTTGTTATAATTTCATAAGACTGGGACATCTTGCTAAGGAATGCCCTGGTACAGGCCCTATTTGTCTTTATTGTAAAATCATTGGTCATGAGGTTGAGGATTGCCCAAGAATGATTGCTAAAGTTGAAAAGATGAACATGAGACAAGAAAAATATGAATAAGATCAAGGGAATAAGGATATGTTAGAGAATAAGAAAGAGAAAGAATCGGAGACTATGTTATTACAGTTGAAAGAAACAATGAATGATCACACAGATATCAATTTACCAGAGATCCTGAAAGTAAAACAACACATAGTTACAAGAATAGAAGACTTCGACATAGATTGTGTATTGGATGAAGAAAAACATGTGAATATTATGATAGAAAGCAGTTGGGAAATTTTGGGAAAGCTTGCTATGGTACCTTCATTGGGAAGGGTAGGCTTGTTTAAAGGAAAGATGATAACCCTATGTGGACGAGTTACTAATGTACCTATGATTGCTCATGAAACATCGACTAAAGAAGAGTTTGAAGTCATTAAGTTTATTGAGAACAATGCCCCTTTTCCACTTTTTTTAGGAAATAATTTGATTGAGAAGGATCATATCAGAAGGAAAGCAGAGGAGGAAGCTACAGAACAGAAAAAAAAAGAACTAAGGGACTTCATAACCAGAAAAATAGAATGACTAATGGAAGAACAAGAGGATAAGTCAAAGAAACAAAGGGAAAGAGAATTAGTTGTTCAAGTTGAAAGAACGAAGAACCTTCCCATGAAATAAAGAAGTATATCCACCCCATAAATAGCAAGAGAAGGGACATTAACCACATAATCTATAAGATCACATCAGTAGTGTGAAGTCACTTTAATTGGAGAAGATAAGAACAAGAATGGAAAGAGGATTCCAGAAACTGTTAGACAAGCTTAGATCACAGGAAAGAAGGCAAGGAAGATCAATAAGAAGAAATCCAAGATATAAAAACTACAGGAAGCTACATAGAATAGAAGGAAGGCTTCGCAGGAGACAGGTCCATAGAAGTTGAACTTCGCCGGAATAGCAGAACCACGCAGAATGGGACTTCGCCATGGTGAAGCTATATGACCATTGGAGGTGCCCTGACCATTAGAATGATGCTCTAGAATGGATAGAAACACATTTATTGATGGAAAGACCATTGTCGAACCGTTGAAACCATGCCATAATGGATGGATTCACATTGATGGATGCATTCCTTCCCCTTGGAGGAATCCATTATGAAGCTTCTTATTTAACCCGTCAGACGCTGCGTTGAGACCACATTTTTCCACCTATGATTATCCACGCTAACATATAATCGATTGTATATCACGCTGTGATTTCTATACCTCACCATCTATTTGATTACCTCACTTGTCCGTTCTCCTACCCGATCTATTTAGTTACAAGTGTGAATGTTGGGCGAACCTAGCACGTTAGAGAAGTCTATGGAGGAGATTCTCGTGGAGCTCATGGCTAAAAGAGTTATGTCTATAGGAATACATACATCATTGACTGGGGGACTACAAGAATCCGCTTCGAATGTACATTGTTCTAGCCGAACCATGATGGAGAAGTGAAGCAAGCACCACGACGATTTGGCTAACGCGAAGCAGATCCTATCAGTCTTGCTCGATTACATACCGCCTTTGGCTGGCCAGTTAACTGTGACAACATCCCACGTGACTTTGAGTACACATTGGTCACTGTGTATTTGGACCCTAGTTGGGACAGATCCCAGCTCTGAAGAATAACGATTTCAACCTCGACAACATGAAGAACTACATGATACTCACACCCCATAGATACCTGATGAAGATGACTGGGAAGAACCCTCATATACTCTCCCAGCCATGGATAAAGGAGCTCGCATAGTCCATTATACTGAATGTAATGAAGATTCCTCACTTTGGTCGACATCAAGAGGTTAACGCTTGTGTTAAACTCCTCCTATTGTGCTATCATGGAGGATATTTGTGGCTCAACAGGCACGTTACTGTGGATCCGACATTGATTCACTTGATTACAAGACTGAGCATGCAGGGACCTAACCCTCTACAGTTCTACCTAGGGAAGACTTCAGATCAATCCCTGGTACAACGCATAAAGGATGACTATGGCGATGTAGAAAAGGGAAAGCAAGGCTACAAAGTAGACTCTATCTAGGATGATGCAGTGCACCTCGCTTGCCAACTTATAGTTGGAAAGATCATCAGAAAGAACCATCTGACACAGGTCACTGGGTTCATAGTAGACCTCCTAGGGAAGTGCATAGAAGGAATGCAAATGAACTGGGTGAGTTACCTCGTCAATGAGCTGGAGAAAGAATACTGTGAAGTGTAGGATCAGGGGTGTGAATTTCATTTCAGTTGGTTACTGGTATTGATCGCATTTGCCTCTTGGCAAATGCCAAAAGGAGCATCCTTACCAGATATTGAGCCATCAGAGCCATTGGCCATGAGGTTCTCCACCTTGTGGTATACAAATGATATGTTGAAGCAGTGGTAGTCAAACGTTGTGTTCCATGCCTACTACCAATAGTTGAGGCATGTTATTGAGGCATTTCCCTGCATGACACTGAGCACATTGCACCAGTACAAACTGTTAGTGAAGTTCCACGTAGGCCGACACTTTATCTATATCACTGCATGTGAGGATGAGAGAAAGGAGGAGTTACATTCATACTATAAGCTGATCGACGAAGACATGGAAGAGATCACCAAAGAATGGTTGACATAATTCCTTGTACCAGTTGAAGATGCAGAGCTCTCCGACATGGAAATCATAGGAATCCCCTTGGTCACCCACATCGAGCATGTTGGATAGAGAAACATGAAGAAAAAGAATAAAAATATAGAAGTCCAGAGCATAGAGATCGATGAAGAGGAAAGCACCTCTGAGGAAGATGGTGACTCACCAGGAGGAGAAGGAGGAGAATACCAAGGTAATGGATAAGGAAGAGGGGATGATGAAAAAACACAAGAAGAAGGAAAAGCTACACAACTTCAGGATCCCCTTATTGGAAAAAAGACTTCATGAAAAAGGAATGCTTCTCTAGAGAAACCTTTGGCAAGAAAGAAGACCCGCACCAATAAACCCCAGTCGAAGAATGTGCTTACAGAGGATGATGTTGGTCTAATCATCGCAGTCATGGAGGATGCTTCAGAGGATATCTTGATAAGACATGGAGAGAAGAAGGAAACATTGTATGAAAGAATTGAGAAGGAACTAAAGGAGATACAACAAGCTATCCATTCGAGCCGCATAGTATCCACTGTGCCTTCTTCGTCAAAGATTGCATAATTGGGGGATGAGCCCACCCAATTATGAAGACTAGAAGATGCAACAGAGGCTTTTCTTCAGTGAGTCCAAAAAGAGAAGGGGAAGGCTATAGAAACCTTGAAGCAAGAAAAGGAGGAGATCTTAGAGAAACTATGAGTTGCGCAGTCTTGCGTAACCGCCTACGAGAAGGAGAAAGATGAAATTCGGGGGAAGTTCGAGGAGGACAAAGCAATGATGCATAAATAAAAGACCAGCTACTCACAGAGCAGACTGTGGTCAAAGAAGCGGTGAATACAAAATTTCTCTTTGTGTCGAGCTTGGAATATGAGGAACAAGAGTCAGTCGAGATTCAAGTGGGGAAGCACATTGAGGCCATTCAGTAGCTTCAAGCACGAATAACGGAAATAGAGATACAAGTAGTACCAAGCACTCTGCAAGAAGTGCATGATCAAAGGGAGGAAGCTACCAAGAGCGTAGCTGGAAGGATCAAGGTACTCACCTTAGAGTGTAAGCAGTGAATGATTGAAGTGCACAAACCTACAAATGCCTCACAGAAGATCTGGAGCTGAGGAAACTGGAAGCACAACTACAGGAGGTGAAGCAACAGGCCTCCACTGTCCAAGAACAGATGAATCTGCTCACTACAGTTGAGAGGATGAAAAGATCACAGGAACAACATGTAGTATAGCATCAAATTACTGCCATCCAAGGCAGAGTCATGGAAGTTACACAAAGGCTACAGTTGGTGCAGGATGAAGCCTGCACAATTTTTGAAGATATTGAAGGGCAAGTCTCACAACTAGACCAAGTAGTTGTGACAATGGAACAATGCCTGGAAGGTCCTGTTACAGATAAAATAATTTAGGAATTCATCGATAAGGAGGCTATGGTGAAGAGCTAAGCTCGAGGCCTTTGAATCAATTGTTATCACTAGAATTTCATCTGCAAATGGTTAAACACCCATTAGTTCACTCATGGACCAAAAATGCATTTCCAAAAGGTCCAAAACTATACAACCATTTATAAAATTAGCATGCGCTAAGACTACATAGGGAGAACGCACACATGCACTATCCAAAAACGCAATAAAAACACACATGTGCACGATGCACGACTATGGACGCAAAAAACCACACACCCCTCAGAATGACGCATTTATGATATTGGTTGGACTTCCACCCACTTCTGGTTTAGTTTCCAAGTCGATTTGACACCCAAATCTCAGTTGAATCCGACTAGGGGGTTGGTCAAAGACCTAAGGGTTCCCTAAAGGGCCCCTTTTTCACACTAAGAACTGGTTGCATAATGCCTCAAAGCTATGCTATAAAAAGAGGCCATGGGCACACTATATTTCCAAGGAATTCATTTGTATTGTTATTTTTCTTATATTCTCTTTGAGAATCCTCTTTTCTCATCAAGAGTATACAAGCACCATTTCATTTAGCCATTCATATCACCTCTTGAGTGAATGTGCTTTGGATTCTCTTCACCATTTCATTTCTAGTTTGTTACTTGTAAGAAGAGCTCAATATTTGGGGGTCCAAGAGCCCTCCCTTGGAGGAAGAGGGGACCCATATGTCTCCCGTTCTCTTTGGTGTTTTCCCACTAATACAATTCTATCCATTGGTGGCATGAGTGTTGTTTATTTTTTATTTTAATGTTCTTATGCACTCTAGTTTAGTTTCTTTTATTGTTCTTAGCTTAGTTCTTTTTTTATTCCTTATGCTTGATGTTTCTAACCCCTTCATTCACTATTGTCTTTCCTAGCTAACCCAAATGGGCTTGTAAGCATCCCTATTTCACTCATTCAGGTGACAAAAGGGGTGCAATGGATTGGCGACTCCAGTGGGGAAAGGTATCAATTTCCTCCCCCATTTGGGTTATTTTAGCTCTTCTTTTTGTTTATTTAACTTGTAGGAACCATAACCGGCCCAAGACTACCTGCAAAAAGCCAAATTCAAACCTGAGCTAAGACAATTTCATCCAAAATTTTCTTCACTACCGTGTAACAGAAGTTCGCGGGTTTTTTGACCCATGGGCGCGTCTTCAGCGCATGTGTGCTCAACCCACTATTTTTCTCAATGAATTCTGTGCTCCTGTGCCAAAGGGTCATTTTTAAGTTGCGCATTGGCGCCACATGGGCCTCTGTCTACTCTGTGACTCGCGCATCTACTCAAAAATTCACACATTGTAAGAGTTTTTTTTATTTTTGGAGGGCCCATAGCCTTCTTAAGCTTGATTCTATGCAAATTGTAATATGCACCACACTTAGATTCCCTCTCCACATGAAGGGATAGTCAAAATATAGGCACTTAGGGGGTTAAAATCATCATTTTTCCTCTTTTTCTTTCATTTTTCCACATGGATGGCTTGCTTTGATTAAAGTTAAGTTGGAATCATTCTAAATCAAATATAAATCTTACATTGGGACCATAAATTAGATCTCAATCATTTAGTATGCTCTTCTCTCGCGCCATAGAGCGACCTTAAGAATCAGAAAAGCGATTGAGAGAAAATTTCATCTCCCTTAAAAGATAAAATCTTTAGGAGAGGAAAACAACCCCCTCGAGACTCCTCTTAGTTTATTTTTCAAACATTGTAATGGGCCCATACATTCCCACATGCTACAAAGATAGGATAGTGTTGAAATTTACTTTCTTAGAGTAAAACACTAGGGAAGTTTAAAGGTTTTGTAATGGGCCCATACATGCCCACATGTCCACAATCTAGGATAGTTTTTGCAGCTTTCTTAGATTAAATCACACTAGGGAGTTAAAGGATTGGTAAGGACCCATATGTACACATGTTAGTTCTCTAGGGACTTTAAAATTCCACAAGGTTGTACCAATGACATTTAGTTAATTAGGTAATCAAGGATTATAAGGACCACACGAAGTCCACATGCAGCAAGGTGACACCTAACTTATTAAAAATTTGGCACACTTTCACTTGTTCACACACAAAGTCACTAATCACTCACATAGTTTTATCTAGAAATCATGGAGGTTGAAGTAAGTTTCCTCCAAAAGGATTCTGAAACACCCCAAAATTTTCTTGATGAGACTATCCACTCCCACTTAATTTCAACGAGATTGGTCCACACCCCCAATCTCACAAACAACCACATCTAAAATCTTTCTAAGAACTCACTAAGTTTTTCTCCACAGGAGGTGCCCAGAGAATTTTTTTTAGTCTAGGTAGGATCTTGGGGATAGGCATCCAAATAACTCCCCGTTATCTGGTTCTCATATCTTCAAACAATAGAAGTTATCAAATAGGGAACTTTAAAATCCTCCAAGTCAAGTGTTCCTACACCATAAGGCAGGGAGATAAATGTGAAGGGTTGAAGTCTGAGGTCCGGTTGTTCTGTGCATCCCCCCTTGAGGCACCCACCTCTTGGACGGGATCTAGCCCATGACCCATTTATTAGGCCGAAAATCTAAATGTTTCACTTTGACCGAGGTACCTAGTGACCAAATTTTAGGACATCTACCCAAGTGGCAATTGTGGGTTGCAATTTCACCTTGATCGGATTTTGTGCGGCTATTGAGAAATATCGCCAACTCTTTTGGGATATGCACCCTCTACCCCTCATTATAATTTATTACTTCATCCTTCACTATTTTCTCTTCCAGTGGCTTAGACCCCACTGTTGAGTGCTATTGGAAGGTCCAGTGCTATTTGAGAGGAAGGATGTTACATCTTTTAGGAAACAAAGCATTTATTTTTCTTTGTTCTCCCATGCGGACAAAAACCACCTACCCACATGTATTCTTCTTTATCAATTGATTTATGTATGATTCTTTTGTGATTACATACGATTGTGAGATATATTGTGAAGGTCAAAGTTATACAAAATCTCTTGTTCATTAATTTCTTTGATTACCATGTGCACACACATCCACTTTTCTAGTCGAACATCATAGGGGACCCATAGAATCCTCATCGTTCTATACACTTGCTAAATCTCCCTCCCATTCTAGGGGGAGTTCCTAGTATTGCCAACTCATCAGCTCCACCTTCTCACACTCCTATGAGTGCTACTGTCTTAGGATCCGCTTTGCTCGGTTCCACTTTACTTGGGTCCACTTCCCAATATCAACCATCTACCCACTTTCCTGTACAAGGAAGCGGGGGGCACACTTCTTCTCTAGGATGAAGCACAACCCC
This sequence comes from Picea mariana, assembly GCA_032191745.1. Lineage (NCBI taxonomy): Eukaryota > Viridiplantae > Streptophyta > Pinopsida > Pinales > Pinaceae > Picea > Picea mariana. The sequence continues at coordinate 846 of JASDQU010376507.1, read as the reverse complement.
ACCTAGCCCCCCTCACAAGTCGGGGACACACATCACTCACACCATGGCCAGAAAAAACCCTCTTTCGGGTTCAGGTACACAAAACATTCCCACCATGGCTGGAACTAATCTTCCACCGCAACCCTAGATTCCATACTCGGCTTCCCTCAACATACAATATTTGACTAAGCTCACCAACGATCCTATATTGCATGACCCCACATGGCCCGCCATTCCTACCAAACTCCCTTCAAACATTCCCAAGTTTGAAGGAAAAGTGGGAGACGACCCGACCAACCATATCATGACCTTCCACTTATGGTGCTCTTCAAACAACATCATGGATGACTCTGTCTGATTGATATTATTTCAACACACACTCACTAGCCCATCATCCAAGTGGTATGTAGAAGAGAAATAGGGGTCCCATGTGACCTTTGAATCTTTGGCCAAAGCATTTTTTACCTTCTTTCAACTACCAATCCGTCATGACAATGGTCTCAAACTACTCTCAAAGTTTAAACAAACCTCCACTACCCACATCGCTGACCACATTCACGAATGGTGTCGGCGATGTAGTCTATGCAAAGCAGAAGCCACCAAGCAACAATGTCTTAATTGGTTTCTTAAATCCCTTGTTTCCCTCCTTTCCAAAGATGTGGCCACCACCTTCCCTTGGTCTGAAGAAGGATCCATCAGTAAGGCTCAACAGTTTGAGCTCATTTATTCTCAGTCAGGGTATTTATATACAGTACTACATGATGCCCTGAGACCCGTGTCATTCAGCTAGGACAAACCTGGGATGTCTTACTCCATGGATGGATTGATTGGTACCACCACACACCACAATCCACACCTCCAACAACC
>JASDQU010376504.1:0-11365 GCA_032191745.1 Picea mariana | reverse complement strand
GAAACAAGAACTTGAAGGATGCTTGAATTCAAGGGCTCCCAAACTTCATTCCCTCTGCCTGTCCATGTGTTTAAAAGACTAAGACAGATCTTCCCATTTTCATACAGATTGGGATTTAATCGAAGACCACCAGAATGATAGTGTTTTGACTGCAAATATTGAATCGTCAACCCAAATAAAATAAATAAAACATCAAATGAGATTTAATAAGAATAAAGATAAAAATCGCCTTCATCTATTTCCTACATCTACTTTAATGATGGTTGCATCACTTTGTCTTTACTGTTTTGGAGATTTTGGACGGGGTAGATATTAAAAAATCTTGTGTGGATGATTATGTGCATAAATTTTCTCACTAGAATACATCTAGATGTTGCATACCCTATTTTGATAATGTTTGTCTGATGTACGTGTCTTTATTTCTTGTTTTGCAGCGTTCTCCTAGTGGAGACAGGAAAATTTCAAGGAGTCGGAGTCCAAGAAGGTGCACATCATATTGATTTAACTAGTTAATCCCTTGTAGATGCCCTATTAACAATGTCTCTTTATGGTTTCATAGGCATGCAAAAGGAGGGAAAATCAGTCCTAGTGGTAAGAGTAGCAGTTCACGTTCTCCTTCTAAAAGAAACTCATGAGGGTTGGAGAACATCGGACCTTGTACAGGTAAAATTGTGCTCTTCCTTGGCTGTTCCATCTTTCTACTTTAGTTACTACAATGACATTGATTTTCCTCTGTTCACTGCAGTTCCCCTGAAGATAACTGGTAGATATGAACTCTTGATGGTGATACTTTTAAACCAATTAATATTTTCATGTGTGAGAATAACGAGGACCAAATTTTTGCATTTGCAAATTAATCTGCATCTGAATATTCCCCTTTCTTTCTTGTGTGGTAAGGAAAGGACTTCGGACTTTGTATTAATGGGTGTTATGATTTATTTTTCTTCTTACCATTTTCATTTTGACAATGTTGATTGTTTTATCAATTAGTCTAGCTACTTGATCTTAGATACTTTTTCTGGTGATTCACATGCAACTTGTGACAAACAAACTTTTTGGTTCACATGCTTCCTTTAATGTAATTGAATCAAATACCAATGGTATTTGCAAGTTTCCCTTGGAACTTCTTTGACTGGTCAAATGTCAAGCATAATTGTTTGACCTCCGATGTGCAATCCAGACAGTTGCTTTCGAAATCATGTCCATCATGTGTGATATATTTCTTTAGTTGTTTAGCTTTTGGGTCATGCTTGGGTTTTCATTCATGATGAGTTAGAACTTAATAATCAACATGTGAAATAAGATATCCCAATACACAATATCAACCCAGGAGTCCAAGAGAGTACAGTGGAGAAACCGTGAAAACTCTACTCTTACTAATAAGATCAATTTATATTCAAGTGATGTGTAGTGACATGTTTACAAATGAGGCTAAGCCTTGACTATATATAGGAGTGGGGTTGAATTAGTTGCCCCCAAATCCACAAGTGTGGGACCACAGATGATCCAAATTGGATCTTAATAATTGGAAACTTCACAATGATTGATGCAGATGAAGATATTTCTGCTGCCTCCTCTACTTCTGCCTCTATATCTAATGCTAAATAGTGGCTCTCTCTTTTCCAAGGTTTACCCTCTTGGACCACACTCTCTTACTCTCCTTTCTGTTATTTTCATTTGTGTCTCTTTATCTTTAACTTTCAGTAGCCTTGGGACTCCCAGATTATGTTTGTAACTAGTTGTATTTTATAGTCCCATTGACCAATTTTTTTTGGTCACTTGCAGACATTAAATTTTAATAGAACTATCTTATATGAGTGGGGTGTTTTGAACCCGGTCTCCATTTTAATACAAGCCCAATTACCTTGTTGCTTGTTGCTACTATCTTATCTTATAACAAAGAATTTATAATAATGGCCTTCCAACTTAATAAAACCATCTTATCTTATCTTATAACAAGAAATTACAATAATGGACTCACAACTTAACTCCTGATACATAAAGTAAGTATATCTCTAATAACCGATAACCCCATTAATCACTTGTATAACTTGATAGAAAACATAACAGAATTCATGACAACGTACTCTTAGTGACACACTTGGGAATAACTCAGGATGACAACACTATTTAGCATTGAAAGAATATGGATAGAAGTATGCAACCAAGAAAATCCAGGCACACATCAATCTGAACAAAATTATATATAAGGGCAACAATTTATTTTTTCTACTTAAGTTTAACCATTCCAGTGTCAGTGGAGTTTCAACAAACTAGCTCACAATGTTGTGAAAGAATATAAAATAACACTCAATTTAAGCACTGCTGCCTAAAACTGAATACAAAAATCAATCCTATAAATACTAGTTAAGGAATGGAGCTTACTCCAAAACTCACTGCGACGATGTCAAGCATCACGAGCTTTGATATACTGTTGTTCAACTGTAACAAATTCCATTTCCTCCCTTAATTCTGCAATTCTGACATTGACAGGATTAAGGTGTTCTGTGTAGACAAGGAACACAGTAGTTAAAAAAGCACAAAACATAAATGTTTACTCAAAGTTTGAGTTAGTTGCATGGGAAAAGAGTAGCAGACTCTAATATGAGAAATTAGAATGACATGCTTTAGGAATAAAACATATTGAATATCATTTCACTAACCATCCTTAGCAAGATCATGTTCATTAGGGATATGGCCAACATGTACGTAAAAGGAAATCGTCTCTGGAGCTGAAAAGATGTTATGAAAGCAAAATTTGTACATGCCACTCTGTGGTGCCACAAATTGAAACTTATCTCCAGATTTTCCTTTCAATGAATACACAACATTGCCTGTAGGTGCTGTTACCTGTAAACCAATAAGCACAATTCTAATGTCTACTTAACAAAGAAATTTCAACTTGCAGAAACAAATCCAATAAAAATGGAAAATAAAGGAAACAATGAATCAATTTCTGCATTTCAGATCTCACAAATGCTTTTAAAGCTCAACCAGGATGACCCCAAAAAAGAAGGCAAAAGGAACAACAATAGGATGAGAGGTGAATGAAAAACCCCAGACAAAACAACAGATCTAGACCAGAACCATTCCTTGAAAAACCAAAGGTTTAACAATTGATATATAAATTTAAAGGAGAAATAGATATTATATATTGTGGGGTTAAAAAAGGAAAGAAAATCAAGCATTAGGGAAGAAATCCAAGATGCCATATCCTGCAACTATTCTGAGAATATGATGTTCATGACAATGGATAACTATTCAAATCATCAAGTGTTGAACGGACACGGAACAGAGAAAAATGAAGAGCTCTGTACATCTTTGGGCAATATTCAATGGTCATTCTACCTGTTATAATAATAAAGTTGGATATCCATCTTCCTCTAATAATAGAAAATCAATGGTCATTCTACCTATTATAATAATAAAGTTGGATATCCATCTTCCTCTAATAACAGAAAAGAGGAAGGAAACATGAAAAACAAATTTCAAAATAAAATAAAAAATATAGATAAAGAAAAGGCAAGCCCTACCCCATGTAATAAATATGAGCCAAGCCCACATTCATAGTATTAGAAAAGTATTCCCTGATGAAAATGGAATGGAATAAGTTATAAGCAGGTCGGTCTTTTTTATCATTAATAGATTTACATAACTTTTCAAATCACCTACCAAGCACTACACAACTGTGCCTTGCAAACCCTGTGAACTTTCAACCCATGCAATATTGAAATCAGAGACAATAATGCCGTATTGAAAGACATGAAAGCACTTTCCATATCCAAGGCCACAAAACACTTCCATATAATAGTATTTTAATATATAATAGTCCAACAATTGTCTTCTTGAAGGGTTTGAATGAAACTTTGAATGAAACATCTTCCTTCTGCCATTATTTTAACCCATGCTTTTTATTGTCATAATCATCCAACTTTCAATTCTAGCTAACTGCCAAGGCAAACATAAGGTAGAAATATCCTATTCACAAGACACAAAGTCTAGGTAAGAATGAATGCATCATATCAAAATCAATTGGATAGAATGATAAAGTATACCTCTTACATAAGAATCACAAAATATGAACAGACCCTAACTCCATATAGAAGAAAACAACACGTTTGCATTAATGGTGGGGGCCAAGGCTAACAAAAGTTGGATTTAAGGAGAAACCCAGGAAGATAGAAGCAGTGATTAAAAATCAACTCTAGGAAGATAGATAGCCATTTTCTGTATTTCGTGGAAGACATGGCACTTCTATATAATCATCAAAAGCGGCAAAAAAACAAAGAGAAAAGGAAAAACTCAAAATAACAAAAACTAGTCAATGCTGACTTGAGCAACAGAGCAGTGAACTCTTGACAAAGTGAGCTGAACTTTCTGGCAGGGGTGGGGCAATTATGTATAAACCAACGTAGATCCATCTTAACTCTGGATCTATAAGAACCAAGAGGGATCCATAAAAACCAATTGAAATGATCAGTGCTTAAAAGATTCCGAGTTAAGATGGATCTCTGATGGTGTGCTATCTATCTATCTATCTACACACACACACACACACACACACAAACTTGGCATTACACAAATCACCATTTATAATGTGGATTGATATAAAAAAGAGCCAAGAATGGTGCCAAACAATAACCAAAACATAGAAACCATTCATGAGAGACAAACTGCACAGTGCATACCTATAACTAAACTAGTACTATTTCGAAGGACAAAAATCCTCAAGACTCAAATATATAAAAAAATTACAGATTTCACCCAAAACATGAACCATTGGTTTAACAAAAAGATGAATGCACAACAATGAAACTCAAACAACTAATGGTGTATCCCACACCCGAGCCTGTGTGATCTGACAAATTATATAGCAAACATTTACAAAAGGGAGTCAAGCTCAGTGAAGTAGAAGAACCAAAACTGTAAGAATACCCCTTTGATGAGGATGAAACTGCAACATCTTCAATCTTCTGACAAATGAAGTCCATAGCTTTTGGCATGTCTGTATGTCTAGTTACCCAATCAATGAGACCAAACCAATGCAAAAATCTTAAAGCACATCCAAAGAACAACATAAGACAAATAAAAACAGTAGATCTAATTCATCAGTAGAATCATTAAGCTTAAAACCAAAATACGATAAACTCAGTAGCTGTACACACTAAACAATGCAAAACCAACATTTCTATAATCAATGAAAAAAACAAGCCCCGAGGGTTAGCTTGATTGGTAGATGCTCTTGCAAGAAAGAGCATGGAGGTCTCAAGATCAAATGCCCTTGAGTCCCTTGGGGTTACCACTACCGTCCTACATTTGGAAAATCAGGGAAGAGAGGGGATATCTGCAAGGCGATAGCAAGGTACCAACAACCTCACTTAGAACACTTAATAAATGGGAGAGTGAGGGACTATATTTATCCAGAAAAAACAATGCAAGAAGTAGATAAGCAAAACCCCTATCATCCAAATTAACAAAAACCAATATTCCACCAAGATTCTGGGATGTGGGGACATGGGAACATGGAAATGAATTCAGGGGATGTGTGAAGTCACCTTCCAAATTTTAGGGAACGTCCCAATGATCATCAGGATCCCCAACATAGGCAACCCTGCTAGAAACACTAAAAAGTTTAAAATTTAAATATATGAAAAACATAAATGTCAATGTAAGTTTGGGTGGGTGTAGTCAGTTTTATATTAAGTGTGATTAGGGATTTGGAGCATAAGATGCTTAGGGTTGGGGATTTTTTTAGTTTACTATTATTTTTCTATTTTGTTCTCTCCGTGGCACATTTTTTGGGGAAGGGTATGTCCAAAAGTATTTATTCTCTTCATGACACTCATGGCCATTCCCCTTTTAAAGGAGACATCCCCCATTTTTATGGGAACATCCCCATGTGTGTTTCCTCACGTCCCCCACAAAAGGGTGGAAATTCCCCCACTGAAGTGTCCTGAGAGTGCAAGGAGTGTGGGAAGCACACTCCCTACCCTTGGGAACTGACAAAAACAAAAGGTGTGGACCCCCATTTACCTTTCTAATACATTGCAAGGGAGAAACACCACATATGTACAGATCACATTTAAGTGTTAGGACTTTATTTTTGTTACACAAATAAAATACAAGATTTTTACCATTGCAGGTTCAGTTGTTTTGAAGTTGATTGGAGAAAACAGGGTCAAACTCTCCATGAAGCAAGCAGTTATTAGCTAGCCACGTGTGACCATCCCTTAACCAAACCCTTGAAATGTTATGGATAAGACTGACAAACTTTCAGAATTTTTTTATGAAAATTAACATCTGCAGTGCTCACACCTAATGCACCTCATTTGTAAACCCAGTGCTAAATTCACTAGGATCCCTCAAACGTGTCATTTCATGCCTCACAACTTTAAGGATCATCGTGAAGAAACATCTTTATGTTTGGCATCAGCATTAGGTAGTGATTTTCAGTTTCCAATAGAACAAACAATAACTCTCCTCGTAAATGATAAAAGGTATAAACCAYMAAACCACATAAGAATCCTCATKGTTCTTGTATTGCAGCAGGTAGTGACAAGATTTATCAATTTGTCATCAATACCAGATTTATTACAAATGCCAATGCATGTGTGCACTATCCAAGATCAACATGGCCAATCAAAAGCATGATCGTAATTACCATTATAACTCCACCAGGATGGGGCATGTCCATGCCCATTTGAACAAAAGATCTTTAATAAACTAAGTAAATGCTTAATTATTTACTTTTAACCAAATTCAAGTAGGTTGTGTTGGAACTTCACAAGCATAAGCTCAACCATATCTTTCGCTATTACCTTTTGTCAGTTGAAGAAAAAATATCTATATCATAATCAACTTACTGCAATAGAAAATCGGCAATTCATGATTCAAATTCCCATTATAAAGTAATTAACTAAATGTTTCTTAACAGTTTGTTTTAACCATTCAAGAAAACATGTTGGCATACATAAGCTCAACCATCACCTTTACATTTATGTCAAAATGATGGCTAATGGAAAATGTAGTCATGAAGAGTCCTATAGAAGCAGGCAAAGTCAATTATCAACACATAAATTGTCAGTTTTTGTGATTGGAGAAAGATGTAATGAATCTATAGAACTCTCATGATTAGAAGTTCTGAAGTACACTGCCAATACGAAAGGAGGTTGGGGGAAATTCAGAAATCAATAGTTGAGAATTGAATTTTGCAGAATAGAGTCAATCTGTCCGACAGGGCAAGGCAATTGCATATAGAATTATGAATGGTCTTTTTACCAGTTACATGATCATGGAACACACTTTCACCACAGCAACACGCGACATAATGAAATAATGGATGATTTATTTTATCCACACGAGAACACTCTAGCTCTGAAAGTCAAAGTCCCCATGTTCCTTCTTAGGAGGTCTATTCAAAGAGGAGGAGCAAATTTTCAGAATACATAGTTGTGATAATAGTAAATACACATTGTACACATACTTTGTTGAAGAACCCCACAGTCACAATACTTAACATTGAAGTTGAGGGAGTGAGAACAATTGTGTGTCTTTGAAATTTCTATTGGTCTCTCTCTTTACAAGTTTTTCTCTCTGAATACATAATCATTCTCCAGTTTTCATTATTTCAATCCAATTCTCGGTAGCATTGTATAGGATTATATTATCACCCACCTTTCATTATTCCTCTGCATATGCTATAAGAATCAATAGCAATGTATAAAGATTGAATATAATGCTGGATCATTTGGATCAAAAACAAAACAAGAAGTATGATGAATGTGATGAGATGACTATTACTCAATTCATGACTCATAAAATACAATCTTGTGGAGTTTATAGAAAAAATGGTAGGATAAAGGGTGAGGGAAGAGATGGAAGAGGGTCCAAGCAATAGGAGGAGAAAAATGGTAGGGTTAAAACTTGTCACTGCTTTTCATTAATTCTGAGAATCTGAACATGAAAATCTTCTATAGGAAAACACTAAATTGCTAACTGTTGAACACAAAAACTCTATATCAGATCTATATTCCTGCCTTTGTTTCATAGATATGAAGAAAGGCACACTAGGGTGTTCAAAATTAGATCTAATTCCTAAATCTATGGATCTACATGAGGATGAGGTAGCACACTCCAAAGAAAGAGTTCAGATTTCCTTGGGATCCCTAAGCAAAAGTCAAACTCAAAAATTGTTGAATTGCTAAAAATAAGACTGAACTAAACTCAGCATGCTATCTACTTTAATTGAAGACTAAGGATAAGGATAACTTTATCCTATCCTTACCCTATCTAAAGCTGGCACATGCATGCTAACAGTTGGAAACCAAATTTAGTGCTGCACCCTCTGGTCTTCGTAATGTTGTGCCATCATCTACAGATCGGATTCGCCACTGCTGTAACAGAAGGCACCCTGATCTTCTGTACATGCTCCAGCCCATAGAAGACTATCTGAGGTACACACTCTAACAAGGGAGTGCCTGGAAACTTGGAGGAAAGTACAAGCAATAAAGGGAGTGCCTAGTAAATTGGAGGAAAGAAGAACTTAGAAGCAGTAAGATGCAACACCATAGTGGAAGGGGAAATCCCAAGAGAAAAAATAAACTCTGAGATTGATGATCCCAGCACCACATGTGGAAGAACACATGTACATTTTTTAAGCTCAAGGGAACCAACAAACACAATAGACMTTGGTAGGGTGGGATTATCTTTGTATAAGGACATAATTGACTTCAAGGAGCAATGTTGAAGGCTAAGGCACCCCCATATCAATTCACTCATGCAATGAAAATTGAATTTTATGCAGAACATGGAAAGGGGTCATGATTCATGAAGCATCTAGAGACTTTTGTAAGGTATTTTCAGACAATGGTGCAAATAGTCTATTTGGAGCTGACTCTGAGTCTTTACAAGGTAGCCATACTTTAGGCAATAGCTGAAGGAATTACTCCCTGTGAGGAAACAGCTGCCCAAAGGCAGATCAAACAAAATGCCTAGGCTCAACAAGAGAAACCTACCCAATAGTAGACTCGGTAATCATGGAAGCATAAGCAACCAACTTGGCAGATATATTATTCTGGTTTGAAAATAACTGTGTTGATATTTTGTTATTTGCTAATTCATTTTCAAGAAAAATGGATATATAACAGCCAGTTATTTAGAATCTAGATATATATGTGAAGAGTATGAATGGTAATTAGTATAGAAACTGCAACTGAGATACAGAAGCCCCCCAAAATTTGGAAATATCATGCAAATTAGTATTTTGGTTTCATTTTGCTTATGAAAAAAAAGTGATTAACAAAAATGTAAAATACACAAGTTAGTTGTCGCTCTGGAACCTACTAGAAAAGGGATAATTTGCAATTTTTCATTCTAGTCAATGAGGATTGCTTCCAAATGTTTGAACTAAATCTAAGGATGCAATTGATACTCCTGATGATACACTTAAGACATGAGGTTCATTTTCGAGGAGCAACATAAAGTTAAGGAAACCATCATTGACTTACTTCATCTAGAGGGGAAATTAAAAAAGTCACAATAATCATAATGCGATATCTAAGTTGTAGAGGAACATGTCCCTAACACATAGAGGGTTGAAGACCGGAACATCCATGTACCATGTCCGCTGGTATTGGATGTATGGGACATCTACCCCAATAGAATAACTCATATGGGAGGCTCCAAAAAGAAGAGCAAAAAGATTTGAAAAATAAAAGGCAAGATCATACTAGAATAACATCCTAGTGTTTCCTCGATAAGTTGTGAAAATCATGACTACAAGAGAGAATATCAACAAGCCAACTGGATCCAATCTTGCCTTTAGGAATCACTCATTAAAGGTCAGAAACTGTATCAATCTTGTACACCAATACGTTTAGAACTGGCAATATTGATTCAAATTTATATTTATGTCTGCATCAACACACACACCCTATTTTCGGAGGTCCCTACCTGTACTGGAGACATCCCCATACCCAATACTCCATGCAACTTAGGACAATATAAAACAGAAAAAAGACAAAATTAGGTCAATAATGCATCTCCTGTAATCTAGGCATGTAGACTAGCTATGTTAAGTTCTTTAGAATAAGACACAAAATATAATGGACATGACACTCCAATAAAAATTCCATTATACGAGGAACTATTTGAATGGTTCTTTCGTCCTTATGAAAGAAAAATCAAGAAAACGATGCACCAGGTTCATTTTTCTAGGTAGCTTTACTAATAATTTTAGATATGGATTTGAGGCAAGGCTATGCAGATTTGAACTCTGAAAGGTCGTTGCTGCCTGAACCTATTGGTGACTGTAATAGGGTGAAGCAAGAGGTTACCTTATCCACTTAGCCATGCTCTCTAATAGTTGTCCAATGTCCACTTGCTGTCTCGAAAATGAGCCTACTCCTAAAACTCAAAAGTAATATAAGTCTGAATCTGACCAACAGAGCCCTACGGTGTTTTGAATGTTTTTTTCTTTTAAAGTTCATGAAAACAACAATTTTATGACCATATATTTCGATGTTAGGTTTCAAAGTTTTAATTATAAATGTTAAAATACCAAGGCCTGAAATCTATCCCCTTCCAACGATGACCAGAATCCAAAATTTTGTTTTTTGAGCAGTAACAGGACCTTTTTGGGGCACTTTCGGTAAATTAATTCATAAATCTTTCTCAGAAAACAAATTAGAATATGCCAACAGCAAATCAGCGAGTCACGATGGCGTTTCCTGAGACTTGAATATTGTCATAAACCTAGAGCTATGCAGAGAGCCGATATGCGGGTCAGAGGTTCAGATCACATTGGGTGCAAAGAAGTTTAGGAAAACAACTCACTGCTAAATCAATTCCAGGGTGATCGGAGGCCCAGAAGATGTCATGATCAACAACGACGAAATTTCCAGAGACTTTATCTCCTTCGTATTCGACATTATCATAGACGCACTCCTACTCGTTCACTATGAATGAAAGGCCCGCTGTGTAACGTAGCACCCCCAACAACAACCCCACCACTAGACTTGCCACTCCTTTCATTGGATTAATCTTACCGATCTTAATGTACCTTGTTTTCAAGGGTTTTTCTCTGACAATTTTTGAATCCGGTCTCCTATTCAATTCCTGCTGCGTGCATTTCATTCGATCTAAGGCCTTGTCTTCCCTTCCTACTGCCTTCCAGTGCACTTAAATACTAGGGTCAACACGAAGGGATTTGCTTGTAAATAGATCGATCTGAGATCAAATGATGGTTTCACAAAATCCCCCGAGTTGTGGAAAATACTAATGTTTTTATTTTAATATGGTTTTCCTTCGTTTGACAAAAAATGGAGAAGTCTGTGAAGTTCTCCTTGTAATATTTTTAAGGCCAGAA
>JASDQU010376491.1:0-11310 GCA_032191745.1 Picea mariana | reverse complement strand
TTGAACTCTCTGGGAGTTCTCTTTCCGTCGACGTAATTTTTCTATCTATCCTGAGCAGTCTTCAATTTTTTCTTTATCTAAATCACTTGTTGTTCCATTTCTTTCAACATGTCATGTCTGATTGTAATTCTATCCATTGGATTACTCCAACTGATTGGAATCTTGCACTGTCTACCATAAAGGGATTCAAAAAGGCTTGTCTTCAAGTATTCTCGATAATCATTGTTGTAGGAAAACTCTACAAATTGTAGGTATTCTTCCCACTTCTTAGGTTAATGAATTACATGCATCCTTAACATGTCTTCTACTACTTGGTTTACTCTTTCTGTCTGTCCATCAATTTGAGGGTGATAGGCTGTGCTGAACAACAATTTAGTCTCAAAACCAACCATTAGGGATTTCCAAAAGCTTGAAGTAAATTGGTGTTTCTGTCAGATACAATTTGCTTGGGCATGCCATGCAGTCTAAATATCTCCTTCATGAAGATGTTGGAAATATCTAATTCTTTGCAAGTTTACTTGACAGGAAAAAAATGAGAAGACTTACTCAGTTTGTCCACCATGACCATGATGGCATCATTTTTCTTAGTCGACTTTGGTAATCCAGTGATGAAATCCATGGAGATGGTTTCCATTTCCATTCTGGGATTGGTAGGGGTTGTAAGAGCCCCACTGGGTATCGATGTTCTTCCTTAACTTGTTGGCATTCTAGGCACTTAACTAGATAGGTAGCTATGTCTTTCTTCAATGCAGTCCAATAGAATAGTTTCCTAGTGGTTGTGATCATTTTCTGATATCCTGGGTGACCAATATATGGTCTCTTGTGTAGTTCATCCATTGAACCTCTTCAAGTTGTCACAGTTTGGAATGTACATTCTATTTCTGTAGGTCAACAGGTCTTCATCGAGCATCTGGTAGCCTTCATACCTTATCCCTATAGGCTCTTGCCTTATGTATGAGGTTACAGTTTTGAAGAATGCATCTGTTTATTGTGCATTCCTGACTCTTTCCCTGACATCCGTTTCACAGGTTCTTATTGTTGCCAGGTGAATCATTTTTATACTTCTGCTAAGGGAATCAACCACCCTATTTTCCTTTCCTTTGATGTGTTTTATTTTGAAATCAAACTCACTAAGGAGAGACATCCACCTAGCTTGCCTGGCTTTGAGTTTTGGTTGATCAAATAGGTGCCTCGACCCACAATGGTCTATCATAAGCCCAAACATCCCACCCAGGAGGTAACGCCTTCACATTTTTAAAGTATGTACTATGGAAGCCAACTCTAGGTCATGGGTCACATAGTTGATTTCATGCTCATTCAATTTCCTGGACGCGTAGTAGATTACACATCCTTCTTTCATAAGGACTCCTCCAAGTCCTTCCTTGCAGTCATATGTACACATGAGGAAATCATTATTAGGGTCTGCAATCTTCAACACGGGTGGATGGGTCAAGAGGTATTTCGGTTCCTGAAATATTTCTTCACATTTTGATGTCCAAGTGAATCTAACCCATTTTTCTGAAGGGAAGTGATTGAACAACCAATCTAGGAAAACCCTTTTATGAACCTTCTATAGTATCCTGCTAAGCCCATGAAGGATTTGATATCAGATACATCCTTTGGGGTAGGCCATTCCATAATAGATCTGATCTTGTCAAGGTCTACTGCCACCCCTTCCCTAGAATAACATGGCCTAGGTAATGGACTTGCTTCTGGAAAAAGTCACACTTGCTAAACTTAACGTAGAGATGGTGCTCTCTTAGTACTTGAAGTATGATTCTAAGATGTTCTTCATGCTCTTCTTTGTTCTTAGATTAGATTAGGATATCATCAATAAAAGCCAATACAAATTTGTCCATAAATTCTCTCAGTGCGTTATTCATCAAGCACATAAAAGTGGCAGGGGCATTGGTTAACCCAAATGGCACCACCACAAATTCATATTGACCATACCTCATTCTGAAGGTTGTTTTGTGGATGTCTTCATCCTTAATTCAGACTTGATGGTATCCACACCTTAAGTCAATCTTCAATAAAATGGAAGCACTTCCCAATTGGTCAAACAAGTCATCGATTGTTGGTAAGGGGTACTTGTTCTTTATGGTTGTCTTATTGAGTTGTCTATAATCTATGCACAGTCGGAGTGTGCCATCTTTTTTTTTTCACAAACAAGATGGGTTCTCCCCATAGAGATACACTAGGTCAGATGTAGCCTTTTTCCATCACTTCCTTGAGCTGGAGCTTGAGATCAACCAACTTTGGTGTACTCATCCTATAGAGCGTTCTAGATGATGGCATTGCTCCTAGTGCAAGTTCTATTGAGAAGTCAATGTCCCTTCTCAGAGGTAGACCTGTTACCTCTTCTGGGAACATCTCTTTGTATTCTCTTAATATGGGGTGGTCCTCTAGGTTTGGTTTTTCATCCTCAACAGATTCCAACACCTGTATTTCATATAAAGGACACCCCTTCCTGCAATACTTTTTCATTTGAAGGGTTGATATTTGTCTCACTGAGATAGGCTTCTGAATCCCTTGGAGGGTTATCTTTATCCCTTCTTTGTTTACACATTCTAAAGTTTTATGGTAATAGTCTAAATTAGTTTTATAAGCATCCAACCAATCCATACCAATCAACAAGTCATAATATCCCAGGGGAAGTATGTTAAGGGTCGCTCGGGTGGGAAATCCACCCATGATGAATTAGAAAGATGGTATGACCTCTGCTACTTTTCTTTTGGTCCCAGTGGCTAGTTGTGCCAACCATGGCTTAAATTTTCTTTTGGTCCCAGTGGCTAGTTGTACCAACCAGTGACTAGTTGTACCACCCATGATCTAAGAAATAGGTAGTTGACATGCAAACTGAGCAAGGAGGAGGATTGGGGTGCGAGTAGACTCATGCCAATAAGAAATACAATAAAAAATCCTTGAATTCTTTGAGAATGGACTACATTTTGGAGCCTTTATGCATGTGCATGATAAGCACAACGTAGATGAGCCACTGAGGGAATTGTGTAGTAGTGAAGGGGCTCACTTATGTGCTATGAAAACTAGCAAAAATCCCCCTGGAAATTGTGGAAGCTTTACACTTCGTAAGGAAAAGAATTCCCTATTGAAAGTTTGTCTGTAAGAAGTTGTTAATTCCCCATATTTACTGAGAACTTTACCAAATCCACCCTTGCAGTAATCATGGTTTGGCTAGGGAGTGGATATATGTTGGGCAGGCAGTGTTGGATAGAGAAAAATGAGAAGAGACGAGGTACAAAGAGAAGGCACGAGATCAAGAAGATCAAGAGGATCAAGAAAGAAGAGAGAGGAAAGAGAAGAAGATGGGGGACGGGAAGGAACAACTAGCGAAAAATCCAGAAAAACCAGTCGAGCATGAGATGTATCCGACTCATAATGAGTTGTAGCCATCTCTTGGTTGTTTCATTTACTTCTTCTTGGGTTGAGCCAGGTTCCGATCTCAACAGGTTTTTGACAAAACCCTCAAAACTATCGGCCCTCCTAGTAAAGCAAAAGGAAACATTGCACACAATGTGCACAACGCAGTCTCACCCGAGATAGATTTTATGGGTCACAACAATACTCAAGTGTTTTTAGTCTAGGAATGAGTGGGGATATGGGATTGTTTTCTTTCTTCCTTATGTATTGTCCTTCTTAATTATTCAAGTACTTCTCTAATTTATTCATCTTTAAACATATGCATGCATGTTGATATTTCTATTTTAACCATTCATTCATAAGCTAATGATAAACAGAAAGTAAATATTCATTAACAATCACACATAACAAAAAGTTTATTGTGGTTCACCCCCTCCTGGGGATACGTCCACAAAGATCTGTCTCTCTACTCTTTTATTGATTCTGTTGCAAAATATTGCATTGCACACATTACATATTCAGTAATACAATCAAGATGAGGGTAAGAACCCTCGGTGAGGTGGACTAGATCACACTAGGTTCCTTAGCCTGTGACCTAACCCTCAACACTAGCTATTCAACTCTTCTACAAGACTTATTACAATCAACAACTCGCATAGTCACAATAATAAACTTTCTTTTCCTTTACTAACCTCTATCTCACACACATACACTTCCACATACATTCCCCACATCCATCCTAGACCTCCTAGGTCCTTATTTATACTACTTTATGGCTTATAGTCATTACAATCTTTGTCAAAAACATAAACCCTATCATGGTTAGGCATGTCTGTCTGTGTGCCACGTTGATTTTTCCCTTGCATGATTATTTTCCTTTTTTTATTCTTATTTCTTTCTTGCCAGCTGTTGCGCGCGCTCCAAAATTAGGTCTTCCTTTCCAAAAATGGGTCTTTGCCAAAATAGATCTTTTCTCAAAAAATAAGCCTGCGCCCAAAAATATACCTTTTCTCCCAAAATAGGATTCCTTCTCAAAATAGGCCTACGCCCAACATGTCCACAACACTAACATGTGGCTTGTCCCAAGCCACTCAAGTGGTGCGCACTCCCTATATCACCTTTTCCAAATTGTGGAACTTCTCTGCTAGTTCCTTTCCTTTTTCCCTCATCTGCGCATATTTTCCTATTAACGCCTCAACTATCTGCATTGTTATCTCCTCCTATATTAATGTTGCGCCCTCTGATTGTGAATGTGCCATACTCATCTTCTCTTCCTCCAGTTGCGCAATCATCTGTGTTTCTTGTTCTTGGAGAGGTTCCAATTGGGCTTGTCTTTCTTGATTATTTGTTTGCATTGTCTTTAACTCTATCTACAAATTCTTCATTTCTTGAGTGCCCTTCAAGTGCTCCATGATACTCATTGTTTTTTGTCATTTCTTTATATCTTGTATGGTAGTGATGATTTTCTCCTCTTGTTGGTCCCACTGTTGGACCTTTTCATCTGGCTCTAAAATGGCCCAGATCTGCGTGGTTCTGTCGAACAACTCTTCTACTTCCCTCACTTCTTTCACCATCTTCACTATCTGGAGTGCAGATTGTTGTTCTCTCTGTTCTCAAACCTCTGGAGGAGTCATAGGATTAAGATTTTCTTTGAGATCCTCGATTTCTCTCTTATATCCATCAATTGCTTGTGAAATCATTTTGATTGTCTCCTCTACACTCCTCTTTGGTGCTTGCGCACTGTTTGGGATGCAATCATATATCGTTGTTATTCCATATTATAGCTTATCTGTGCATTCTTTCTCCTCTTCTTTCTCTATGTTCAGTTGGTCACATGTGATTTGTAACATTTCAGTGACTCCCCTACCGACCTCCAAGTTAGACACATTCGCGTGGGCTTTAGATTGCACTTCTTGAATTATGATATACTGGACTCTGTATAGTTCCTTGGTGGGTATCTGCACCATGACGAATTCAAATTTTTCCACTTCCCCCATGGGTTTCTGCATAGTCTCATGATCCATTCCAATCATTTGGTCAATGACTGTGAATGTCTCCCTACCTTGTACTAAAAAATGTGTTGTCTCCTCTCCTTCTTTCTGCATAGGGGGTTGATGTGTCTTTTCTTATTGTTGCATTGTGGCCTGTGGTCTTTCTTGACTTTGTATTTGTTGTAGAGTTTCATGGAATTTTATGAGCTTGGCCATGATCTCTTCTCTTTGTTCCTTTGCAATACAAATCACCTCTTCCCCCCCTATCTTGGACCTTGTCCATGACGAATTCAACATCATCCTCTGTCAGGGTGATGACTAGGTCTTCTATGACATACTTCCTCTTATTGCGCACCTCTACTACCTGTTCTATATTCCTTGTTGTCTGTGAGGGTTGCGCCCCACTTGTTGTAACTTGGACCCTTTCTTAGCCAGCCTATGATGTATCCCCTTTTCCGGTCTGTTGTTGGTTTTTTGTCCTTATTGATATTTCTTTCCTCCTTGGTCTTTTAGACACTGCACTGCTTCCTGATGACTGATCCCGTGCTGCAGTGATCCAAGTGGATATTGGTGGTCACCCACCTATTCCAACTAGCTCCTCGTGTCCATTTTTTATTCAACACGTCTTTCTGTACTACTTTATAATTGTGAGTTCTACACTTATGGGGTTGTCTGAAGCCTCACACATTCTCCACGTGGATATGAGTGGCCTCTTTCCTAATCCAACTGACTTATTTTGTATATTTTCATGCTATCACATCTTGTTGTACTTCCAAGGTTGTTTTGGGGCCCTAAACATTGTTTTTTTGACTTGCCGCAGTCAGTCTGTAGACGGAGTCAGAGTCTAATGGAAGAATGCGTAGATATCTAAAATACCTTTTCAATGGGCTATCACACGCCTAAAACAAAGGTCGTTGTTATAAGTCTAATTTGCACCCAGCCTACATACCTGGCCTCAAGCCCTACTATTTGCCAATTTCTTGAGCCAAGCTCTTCTAAAAATCCCTCTTTTTTGAGCCACACGTGCCTTGGCCTTCTACAGCCCGTGTATGCACACATCCATACACATATAGGCCTTCTACAACCCACATATACTGACAAAAGAACGAAAAATGGAAAGTTGCAGATGGGAAACAGAGTTTTGGGAAATTGCTAAAACCGTTTCACTGCCTATGGCTAGTCATTCAACTGGGTAACTACCTATAAAATAAGGGGTAGGGGTCCCATTGAAAAAAGAGGAATAAGAGTATAGAAACTCTGCCCAAATTTATCCCCCCTTTGCTCCAATTTCTTGCAATTGTATTGTGAGGTTGAGTAGTTGGTGCATTGCGAAGAGGAGCCTAGGACCAGGTTCGAGGAGCAGTGATGGCCACATATTGTAAGTTTACTCTTGTGAAGATTAATACAAAGAGGAATATGTTTTTCATCCCACCATATCATGTGTTCAAATTGTGTATTTATTTTATGATATTGTTACATCTAACCCATCAATTAGTATATGAAATGCATGTTTGCAGCTCTCTGTTTGTACATGTGTGAATGCAAGTCATCTTTGGGAGGAGGCTTGCAGTCAAGGAGCGAGTGAAAACGAAGGGATCGACATCAAATGAAGGATTTAAGGTAGAGTTACCTAACCTTATTTGCACCTTTGTATTGCATGATTGTGGGGTTTTGTGTTGGGAGAATAGGAAAAAGTAGAGGCCTTTAAATGGTCATTTTCTACATGCATGATTAGAGCCCTTAAATGCTAAGTCCGTAAGCGAGATTTCCCACTCACAACAGAATTGGTGACTCCGCTGGGGAATCTCTAAGGTTCTTTGGGGATTTTTTATTGGGTATTTTGAAATTGGTTTTACTGCCTTTTTTGAGTTTTTGCAAGAAGTCTGAATGTTCAAGGGTTCTGGTTCTCAATACCAGTATTCCCTGCTCTACTTACTAGACTATTTATTTTTTGTTTTTGAGAGTCTTAAGAGGCATACACACCTTGTAGTGGGACAACATGTGTATGCACGCACCTTGCCTTTAGTCAACCCACATATGTACACTTGCTGATGAAGTGCTAGCTGTGTGTCTGAGAACCCAGGAAATCCTTCTCAGGAAGAGGCAGTCATCCTCTCCCCTGCAGAAGTGATCCTTCTCAGGGATCTTCTGGGTCCTTCTAGGTATCTGATTGAACAGTCCATAGTTAGGTAAAAACCTCAGGATTAGCTTTGTTTTGCTAATTTTTTCTTGGCTCTTCTTTGTCAAAGTAAGTTTTTTCACCTTTAAGAGTTTCTGGTTTTCAATACAAGTACTCCCTTCCTGAGCTTAGTTGCTTGTCTTTATTTTTTGAGGAGAAACAGAGGCACATGCGGCCTGTAGTGGGCCTGCACACGTGCATACACACCCTACCCTTGGACAACCCGTGTGCATACGCTGGCTATTGAAGTGACAATCATGTGTCTATCTAGAATTTTTTTTAAAGAGGTAGTCATCCTCTTTCCTATCAAGAGTCATATTTTTAGGGATTTTCTTGT
Organism: Picea mariana; assembly: GCA_032191745.1. Lineage (NCBI taxonomy): Eukaryota > Viridiplantae > Streptophyta > Pinopsida > Pinales > Pinaceae > Picea > Picea mariana. The sequence goes on along the minus strand of JASDQU010376491.1, from coordinate 3,422 downwards.
CTGATTATAGTCTCTGTTACTTCTGCTTTGATTGGAAGAATATATATATATATATATATATATATATGTGTATAGATTGTTAGTTATCTTTCTTTCTTGGCATTTTCCTTGCATTGTTATTTGAAAAAGAAAAAGAAATTAACATAGCATTCTGTTTTCTTCTAATTTTAAAAGCAATTCAAAAGAAAATAAGAAAGATAATCATTCTTTGCCAGTTTTCATGTAAGTTTCATCATTTTTCGCAAGAGTCTTAACAACATTAGTTGCACTACCATACCTTTTGAGTAAATCAAGCCTTAAAAAGAACGCTAATTAAAAATAACTAGAGTTTTATGTTTGTAGGGTCCATCAACTAGTTTAGGGTTAGGGACTTGAATTAGGTTGGAGAGGAAACTCTTCAAGGCCATTAAAACAAACATACGAGTTTGTGCTAAGGAGTGTAGAAGTCCAGTAATGTGGAAATTATCTGCGACCGTCCCTAACATAGGGGCTAAACACAAGGTCGCATACGTAAAGGTAGCAGAGATAACCCCTCCAAAGCTGGACTAAGCGTAGTGGGGAGCGCATATAGAGGACTTGTCTTGGGATTCCGTTGACCTCATTTGCCATGGAGATTCGTGGGTGTCGAATCCGTTTGGGGTCCTCAGTCGTCTTCTAGAACACTTGATTTCGATACCCTTGATAGGTTTTGGGCTTGATACCCTACTCATTGCAGTCCACCCGACTGTCGACTGTACCCGCCTAGTGATTGTTCACGAGCTGGAAACCTAGTTGCCTTTATTTTAAGGACTTACACAGGTGACCACGGGGGTATACCGCAGTACCTAGGGAAAACATCGGGCCATGCTTTGTAGAGTATACCCGGAGGGTGCTTCCCTATTCGAGTTTCAATTGCACCGATAAGTTTCTCTAGTGTTGGTTGGTGTAACTATTCTTCCAACTAGTTAGTTGTTTACTTGATTTGCCTTTAGGAAATTTTAGTGTGTGCTCTGTGATCCCTAGTTTTCCATAGTGAGTTAGTCAGTCATGGCTTTGGGTCTCTGACCTAGGGTGGTAGAATTCCCACTCCACTGGTCGCGAGGACTTTTCGGTCTTCCGATTAAGAAGGTGGAGTTGCCTCTTTATAGGCATTGTTTTGATAACATTGGTCTTCCATAGTCAGTGTGTGATAATTTTACGGATTTGAACAATCCTGCAAGGGGAGAACCTGTGCATAAGATATTCATGGATAAATTTCCCGACCATAACAACCAAGGAACCCCTTCACAAGGGCATTCTTGTGCTTTTTCCTTCTTTGGAAATGTTGGTGTCCCTTTGATGGCCACTTTGTACATTCCTGGGTTGAATGTGGGACTATCAGTTTGGTTGGGTACCATTCCAAATGTCCCGAATGCTCGTGACACTTCTCAGTTAATCACCTTAAGTCATGAGCACCTTGTTGATGTTTCGTCATCAACAAAGTCTTCTCCTCCTTATTCTCCCACCTCTGGTGAAAGTACAGTTACTAGTAACCAAAAGCCTAAACGAAGTAGAAAGAGGAAGAATAGGAAGAAGAAATCACCAACCTCTGCGAGTCATGCTGGAGATGTGCAACCATCCATTGCTAGTCATGCTGGGGGCATTGATTCTATTGAGAAACCTAGACAGATAAGACATAAACTTAAGTTCCCTTGTAATATTTGCAAGGGAGATCACCTTACTCATTTGTGTCTTGGCCTTCCAAAGGTACGAAGATTGTGGTCCCTGTCTGCAAGCTCTTCTAATTCTGAGCCTTATGAGGTTTCCTCACAGTCTATTCATCCTTTGGTTGTGAAATTGGTCATGTCGATGCAACCATCAACTGATCCCACTCCTCTTTTGGGGGGTGAGGTACCTTTAGACTATGTAGTCTCATAGCCTATTCAACCATTGGTTGTGAAAGTGGTCATGTCGATGCAGTCATCGGCCGATCCCATTTCTCTTTTGGGGGGTGAGGTTCCTTTAGACCATGTAGTCTCTCAAACTATTCATCCATTGGTTGCGAAAGTGGTCATGTCAATGCAGTCATCGGCTAATCCCACTCCTCTTTTGGGGGGTGAGGTTCCTTTAGACCATGTATTCCAACAACCTATGCATCCATTGGTTGCAAAAGTGGTCATGCCAATGCAGTCATCGGATGATCCCACTCTTCTTTTGGGGAGTGACGTGTCTACCGACTATGTTTTTATCATTTTCGGTTCAGTATTGTGGATGAAGGAGCCTCTGCAAGTATTTTATCCTCCTTGGTTTGGAAAGTCTTGGGATCTCCTGAGCTTGTGTCTTCTTCGCATGAACTATTGGCTTTTGAAAGACATCCTAGTGAATATTTGGGGGTTCTGTTGGCATGTTTTATAGACAGTGTATGCTTGTCATTGATGGCAAGTACAACAACAAAGATGGCAACAAACGTACAAAGGATTGTAGGCAGGTCATTGATGACAAGATCAGAGAAAGCATAGATGAAAAATAAGAACAAAGTAAGCTCAGGAGTAATTAGCGTAGAGTCGATCGCAGTGCCTAATCTCAGGAGGAGAAGCATCAGTGATCGTTGGATCCCATTTAAATTCCCAAAAGAAGGAGGACCATTAGATCTGATTGTAGACACGAAGAACATGCAGAAGAAGAGGATAGATCTCAGGCGTCAAATCTAAGAAAAAGTTCTGACCATCGTTGGATCAGGGAGAACCTGCACGTTCATTAAAGTGCAAGGAGAAGTGGGTATACAAAATCTCGAAAGAAGGAGGGCTGTCCATATACGGGCAGGATACATGGACACAAATCATCATTTCGCTGACTGGAAAGTCAAAGGTATGAAATGCTCTAGCCTTTCACCTCTCGAACTTGCGATATGTGAAATCACAAAATAATATCAACCGTTAGATCAAGGCCAAATATGGACTATTGATCAGGCACAATGAAGGCTCTTGGAGTTGCGAAGTCTTGATAAAATCTTGACCGTTGATCCAAGAGGGACATGTGGCAAAAGATCAGAGCATGTCAAAGACTCCATTTCGGGGTTTCATGAATCGTGACTTGGAGAGGCAAGAAAAAATACCATAAGAATGCCGAAATCACGAAATGATCTGAGTCGTCAGATCAAGGGTTGATTTGGACCATTGATCCCATGCCATTTCAGAGTTTCACGAATCGAGAGTTGGAAGCGTCAAGAACATTCACCACAGGAATGCTGAAATTGCGATTTGCAAAATCACAAAATGATCTGAGCCGTTAGATCAAGGGTTGATTTGGACCATTGATCCCACGCCATTTCAGAGTTTCACGGATTGGGAGTTGGAAGCGTCAAGAACATTCACCACAGGAATGTCGAAATCGTGATTTGTGAAATCATGAAATGATCTGAGTTGTTGGTTCGAAGAGATCGTGGACCATTGATCCAACCCCCT
>JASDQU010376482.1:0-11362 GCA_032191745.1 Picea mariana | reverse complement strand
TGCATTGCTCCTCTAGTTATCCTCCAAAGCTTTCCTTTATTATTACTCAAGAAAATGGATCTTGGAGAGAAAATACTCCAAAACCCTAAGAGAAGAGAATGGAAGAAATGGAATAATGGAGAGAGAGAAATGAAAATCAAGTAGCATAACAATAGCTCAAGATATGGTGAGTTGGGAGTGAGAAATGAGATCTATTTATACTTGGAGAGGCAAACCTACCTCTCCTGGATCAATGCCAAGTGTCCATCACCAAGCAATAAAGTAGATCTCAAGGCTAGGGCGCATCATCTAGGGTTTGCAAAATAGATATAGGGTGTAAAAGGGATGGAAAATGTTGGGATCAAGAAAAATGAATGTGGGAGGCCTTGGGATTGATGCCAAGGTAGAAGAAATATTTAAAATTATTTTTTTGAGCTTTCTAGAAGAAGGGGGGTGTAACTCCTCTTGGAGGGCGCACCTCTTGGGATGGGGAGATGAATGGAAGGTGAGATGTGAGGTAAAGAGTGTGGAAACACTATAGAAGGAGATGTGGGGGGTAAAGGAGGGTTAATCATGTGAGAGGGGAGCCCCCCATACACTTAAACCTAAGTTACAACGTTCCCCTACTAGGAAAAACGTCAATCCCCCTAGGGGGGCGTAACTTTTTATTGAGGAGAAGTGGAAAAGGGTTAGACAAGGTTGGAAAAGGTTGGGAGGGTCATGTTATACTTAGGGGGTCTCTCTCTAACCATCATTTCACATTTTCACATCCTCTAACTCATTATTACAACTTTTACATTTCGCCATGTTTGGACTTTAGCAATTAAAATTGTTATTTTAGATTGATTGACACTCCGGGTGGACAAACCCATGGCTAAAGTTGTCCGACTGAGATGAAACTTGGTCCATGGATGTAGGGGGTGCTATTCCATTTCTTTTGAGCACGAATACCCCTATCAAAAGTCCAAGGACCTAATTGTTACAATGTTTGCTCAAAAACAATTAATTAATTAAATAATTAAACCTCCAAACTTAGGGAAATTTAATTAAAAATCAATTAACTAAAAAAAACTAACTTAGACTCGACGGAATTCCGTGAAACTTTCTAAGATGTCTTGCATGGTCATTTACAATGATTCCTTATAAAAGTTACCAAAACATAAGCCCACTAGAACGTCATTCACCACTTTGGAGGAATTATTGCAAGTGTGAGGGAAAAACTCAAGGGAAATCAATAAGGCTAAAAAGCCCAATTGATAACCTGAGGATAAAAACCCTCGGTGAAAGGAACTCTCCCAATGAACTGATCCCAAGGTAACTGACCTAGACATGACTCACACAGACCTATTACATTATTAACCCACGCAAGGGTGTGGAAATTCCAATTACAAAATAAAGTGTTGGGGCCAAACACTGCCTTGTAGGACCAAAAGTCTTTGACAACATGGCATATGATGATGCATCTCTTCATGGCACATGAATTGACCAACTGTGTTCGATAGGCGGTCAATAGGTCCATTTACCACAAGTGCACCTTTGTGATAAATCTATCGTATCTCCCTTGGTCTGCATCCCAATCTAGGAGACGTTTTGTCCGATGGTGAAACATCAACACTCCCTCTTAACTAGGGAGGTATCTTTCCATAGTAGTACACAACTACTTTCCAGAGACACGCAGTCTCCACCAGTGGTACAAAACCACCATAGTAACAAAAGATTTGTCACACATGGCACTCCCATGTGGACTTCTAGAGGCTACTCCATCTAGGAACACTTAGGGTCAACTCCCCATAGTGTGATACATCAAGGGTCAACTCCCTTGACATGTCCTCATGTCCTCTCCACATGGGACGATGGGCTATAATCCCAAATGCACTTATTCCTTCTCGAATAAGTGTTCAACTTATCTATTCTCGGATAAGTGTCCTCACAGATCAACTCAACTCAATTCACAGAGGAGTACGATCTGGAGAAAGTTTGTCACACATGGCACTCCATGTGGACTTCTAGAGGCTACACCCTCTAGAAACACTAGGGTCATCTCCCATAGTGTATGACGTCAAGGGTCAACTCCCTTGACATGTCCTCATGTGCTCTCCACATGGGACGTTGGGTTATAATCCCAACTGCACTTATTCCTTCTCGAATAAGTGTTTCACTTATCCCTTCTCGGATAAGTGTCCTCACATATCAACTCAGCTCAATCACAGAGGAGTACGATCTGGAGAATGTCTCAGGAAGCTGCAAACATCAACACTCCCTCTCAGCGAGGGAGGCATTCTCTGCCATGGAAGTAATTAAACTTCATCCCGGTTTGGTAAGAACATCAGCAACCTGCTCATCTATAGGAAGGTACTGCACCAATACTTCCTTCCTCTGCACCAAGTTTCGAATGAAACGGTACTTGATCTCAAGGTCGTTTGATTTGTCACGAAACACTGGATTATCAGAGATCTTCACACATCTTTAGTTACCATAATGAATAATGGTGGAATCCAGCACATGTTCAAATAAATCTGCATGGAGCTTGTGAAGCCACACTGCTTCACAGACTATCATACTTAATGCAATGTACTCTGCTTTTGTTGTGCTCAAAGCCACAGAAGTTCATTTCCTGCTACACCAAGAAACCATGGAAGATACCAAAGTGAAGCAACACCTGAAGGTGCTCTTTCTTTCCACTGCGCTCCCTGCCCAATCATAGTCAATATATTCCTACCATATCATATCAATACTGGAAGTGTATCTCAGATCATGTCAAACTATGCCTTGCAAGTATCTCAACACATGCTTCGCAGCAATCTAGTGTGTCTAACTCAGTTGACTTATAAACTGGCTAAGTGCACTCACTGCATAGCAATTATTTGGTTTGGTGTTAACCAGATACATCAGTTATCCAGCCAGCTGTCTATACAGAGTCGGATCAATTTCGTCATAATCGGAAGAAGACACACTTAGTTTATTCAGATTCGTCATCATTGGTGTAGTTACGGGATTCAAGTTCAGTATCTCAAACTTCTTGAATATCTCAATTGTGTACTTCCCCTGACTCAGGAAGATCTCATCAGTTCTCTGCCACACCTCTAGTCCCAAGAAGTAGTGCATCATACCAAGGTCCTTCATCTTAAACTCAGAGGCCAACACATACTTGCATTCAATAATAAGTCTCTCTGTATTGGTGAGGAATAAATCATCAATGTAGAGCACCAGAATCAGGGACTCACCATTAACAATATTGTAGTACGGGCTGGGATCGAAAACACTTGTTGAAGCCCAAAAATCATCAGATGTCCATCGATCTTTGCATACTAGGCTCGAGGTGGTTGCTTGATTCCATACAAGGCCATATTCAACCTACACACATGAGACTCCTTCTCATGTATCACGAAAGCATCTGGTTGCTCGATGTATACTTCTTCCTTAATCTCTCCATTGAGAAAGGTTGTCTTTACATCCATCTAATGTATTCTCTAACCCATGGATGCTACAGGGGAAATAATCATCCGGATAGAAGTGTATTGAGTAATAGGAGCAAATGTCTCCTCATAATCTATTCTCTCCACCTGAGAGAATCCTCTAGAAACAAATCTTGCTTTGTGCTTCTTGATGCTTCCGTCGGCTATATGTTTGATCTTATAGATCCATTTGGAAGTCACTACAGACTTCCCTTCAGGTCTCGAAACAATATCCGACACATCATTCTTCATGATGGACTAATACTCCTCCATCATGGCATCTTTCCATACTAGATGCCTCCTCATAACATGAAGGCTCAAAATCAATGATGTGGCTCATAGCTGCGACATAGCATGAATATATCTGAGGTATGTTGCTCTCTCGAAAGGTACCACGAGGAGTTACATGTCCTTCTTCCCCTTGCAAAGTCTGACGAGCCCATGCAAGTATCTTCCGACCTACTGCAATATCTCTGGAAACATTAAGTGGAGCTACAAGATCAATGGGATCAATTGGCTCAACTGTCTTGAAATGGAATGTAATCTTGGACCTTATTTTACATATAAAGGTTTCCTCATGAAAAAAAAATGTCTAATACTTATCAAGTTTCCCTCATGGACTCAATGTCTCAGAAGACATATCGAGGTTCCCTCATGGAACGAATGTCTGCCAAGACATATCGAGATTGCCTCATGAAACCAATGTCTTGGTTCCTTCATCTGACCATTTGAGGCACATCAAGATGAAGTCCACATTTACTCCTACTAGTCCATACAGGACCCTCCAAGGAGAATGTCTCATGATGTTGTCTCAAACATCTCTAGGACACATCGAGGTTCCCTCATGGAACCAATGTCCCCCAAGACACGTCAAGGTTTCCTCTTGAAACCAATGTCTTAGTTCCTTCATTTGACCATTCTCACCAATTTCGACCAGATCCTGAAGGCTATCAAATGTGTATCAAATTTGCAGCTCTGGGCAAACAACAACAATGTCACAGGCACCTCATCCGAGCAACATCATATATCCATCTCGATTGTGCAACGCCTTTACATGCCTCCCACATCTTCAGTATTCATGGGACTCTTCAGTAGATGTCAATGTTATCCTCCAAGGTGTGATTCTTCCAGCCATGTTGTCACATGGGATAGCAACCCTGCTTTGACTAATGGAACCACCTAAACTGTGGTGACCTCCACTCAGTTCACAAGGGCGTTGTAATCATAATGTTGATCTCGTTCACCACCGGTAGCATATTTTACACAACCTGGTCTGACAATGAGATTTCCACTTGATACATATTTTGGCGCCATATAACAATAGTGGTGATCCAACTGCAATAAATCATAGACATTCATGCTTGTTACCACTCTTTCTTCTCCATTGAAGATGAACTTGCTACCTACAGAACCATGTCAACATCACAAACTTCAAGAACCCGATAGCTTCTTCCAACTCGGCATGTAGAACTAGCAAGGGATTGCAATCTCAGCCAATAGCTGATCTCTTGCGCTTCCATTGTTGAACCTGCAAGTCAAATATCAAGAAGTATAGAGCCAAAGAAACCCCATCTCCACTTTGACGTTCTCGCGTGGATTCAATGGATTTAACCGCGCAGGGGTCAATATATCAGTTAAATTAGCAAGCCATTCCCCATATGTAGCGGTGCCTCTCAATGCCACCACAATGTCTCTACATCCAAGCCGCATGATCTCCTTTTCATCATCTGAAACGGAAATGTATCCAGCTAGAATCATCCTCGCCATCACCAAGTTGGCAGAGTTTCTACTTAGGCTCGACTGGCCCAGCGAGTTCCAGTAGCCAACGCAACAAACAACCTTGCAACCCTCAGACATTTTTCTTCAAATGAGAGTGCATCCCCTTGAACCACATGAACTACATCGCACTTTTGTCTAATCTAATCGCTAGCTCTTCAATTTGAGCGCTTTGATCTCATATATCACTCTCCCTTATTCTAGCATCCGCACAAGTTATCAATGAATTTCGTTTTGCATTCGTCATCCAGATCCCTAAAAACTGCTTCTAGAAATTTACATGTTTCTATTCGACGAATTTGCATCCAGAATAATAGAGCGTTCTGGATATATTATGCGAAAACAGTGGCGAGTTTCGTCAGATCCTGTCAAATAATAGGCTATGTCGAATTGTTAGAAATTATTTCCCAAATTCAAACGTAATGGATAATGGAAAATAAGGTTAATTCTAAACGGATAAGTTCGACAACATGATCCTTCAATTCTAAAAAATCAATGACGGCTCGGCTAGTTAGGGTAGTCCATATCTCAAACCCTATCATGGTCGAAGCCAGGGCATCTAAATTTTGTGTTGTTGTGCAATCCCTCACTGGATGAAAGAGATCTTTAGCCTCGCATGATCATGATCTGAATTTGTATTTTGATCAGTACAGTCCTCAACTCAAGATACCTAAGCATGAAAATGGATTGCAGTGCTTGAAGGACATGAACACCTCTGAATCTTCACAATATCATGTGTTTGAGACATGTGAATGCTTTGGAGTGAATGCTTGAGACATGTGAATGATACCATGTTGTTTTTCTTCCATTTACCTGGGCCCTCCTATGAGGGAGTGAGGCCCAATCCCCGTTCTGATACCATGTTAGTTTTTATTCATATGAGATATGAGAGATATTCGATATATTATTACAATGATCAGTGTTTCATAGATAGGGAACATAAGGTGACCACCCATGAAAGGATGTGTCCCTTGAATAATCAATAACTATTTGTTATTATCATTTACTTATTATATAATATATATAATAATCAATAATAATTATATTATTTATTATTATCTTTAGAGAATGTCTTCCTGATGTTGTCCAAACATCAACATATACAACGTCCAAGAGGCTACCACAGTCAATGATATGGCTAGGAGCATGCCACAAATTTATGCAGCCTTGGATAATAAACAAGCTGACCACCAAGCTTCATTGGCGGAGATGGAAGGTATGATTGTCAACCATCGTGTTTCCATTTTAATTGACCCTGGTTATAATTTGAGTTATGTCACCCCTCAAATTGTTGAGAAATGTAAATTGCAGCAAGTTAAACATGCTAAATCTTGGTTGGTCCAACTGACCACTGGAACCAAAAGGAAGGTACCAGATGCCATACCAGCATGCCAATTCATTATGAATGGATTACCCACCTGAGCAACCTTAAACATGCTTCCTTTAGGATCTTATGACCTATTGATTGGAATGGACTGGTTGGCTGCCCATAAAACCAAGTTGGACTGTTACAATAAAATTTTGGAGTGTGAAGATGGAGAAGGGAGAAGGATAACCCTATAAGGGATTCGAAAACATGTCTCAGTAAGACAAATATCAGCCCTCCAAGTGAAGAAGTAATGCAGAAAGGGATGTCTTGTGTATGCAATACAAGTGTTGAACTCTGTTGAGAACAAAAAACGCAGCCTAGAGGACCATCCCATATTAAGAGAATATAAAGATGTATTCCCAAAAGAGGTGTCAGTTCTACCGCCAAGAAGGGATATTGACTTTTCAATAGAACTTGTACTAGGAGTGGTGCCAATGTCTAGAACACCCTATAGAATGAGTACACTAGATCTAGTTGAGCTCAAACTACAACTAAAGGAGATGTGGGACAAAGGCTACATCCGGCCTAGTGTGTCTCCATGGGGAGAACCAGCCTTGTTTATCAAAAATAAGGATAGCATACTAAGATTGTACATAGATTATAGACAACTCAGTAAGATGACCATCAATAATAAGCATCCATTACCAAGTATCGATGACGTGTTTGACCAATTAAGGGGTGCTACAATATTCTCCAAGATTTAATTGAGGTTTGGATACCATCATGTCCAAATTAAATATGAAGACATCCACAAGACAGCCTTTAGGACAAGATATGGTCACTATGAATTTGTGGTGGTGCCATTTGGGCTTACCAATGCACCAGCCACTTTTATGTGCTTAATGAATAATGTACTCAGAAAGTTCTTGGGTAGGTTTGTGTTGGTTTTCATTAATGATATCCTAATCTATTCCAAGAATAGGGAAGAGCATGAAGAACATCTCAAGCTATTACTTCAAGTGCTAAGAGAACACCAGCTCTATGCTAAGCTTAGTAAGTGTGACTTTTTCCAAAAACAAGTCCATTACTTAGGCCATGTTATTTTTGAGGAAGGAGTGGCAGTTGATCCTGACAAGATTAAATCCATCATGGATTGGCCTACCCCAAAGGATGTATTTGATATCAGATCCTTTATGGTCCTAGTAGGATACTGTAGGAGGTTCATAAAGGGATTCTCCAAGATTGGTTTCCCAATCACCTCATTTCAGCAAAAGGGGGTTAATTCATGTGGACATCAAAATGTGAAGAAAGATTTCAAGAGATGAAATACCTTCTAACCAATGTGCCTGTGTTGAATATTGCAGACCCAAACAAGGATTTTCTTGTGTGTACAGATACCTGCAAGGAAGGGCTCGTAGGAGTCCTTATGCAAGAAGGATATGTGATTTGCTACGAATCCAGAAAATTGAATGAGCATGAAGTCAATTATGTGACCCATGATGTAGAATTGGCTGCCATAGTACACGCTTTAAAAAAGTGGAAGAATTACCTCTTAGGTAGAATATTTGTGCTTATGATAGACCATAGTGGGTTGAGATATTTGTTTGACCAGCCAAAAATCAATGTTAGACAAACTAGGTGAATGGATTTCTTTAGTGAGTTTGATTTTGAAATCAAACATATCAAAGGACAAAAGAATAGGGTGGTTGATTCCCTTAGTAGAAGTATTAAAGTGATTCACTTGGCAGTTGTAACCGCCAGTGAATCAGACATCAAAGAGAGAGTCAAAAGTACACAAGAAACAGATGCATTTTTCAAGACCGTGACATCATACCTAAAGCAAGATCCCACAGGGATGAAGTATGAAAGCTATCAGATGTTTAATGATGGCCTGCTAACTTACAAGGGTAGATTGTATATTCTGAATTGTGACAACTTGAAGAGGTTCATAATGGATGAACTATACAAAAGACCATATACTAGTCATCTTGGTTATCAGAAAATGATTACGGCCACTAGGAAATTACTTTATTGGCCCAGACTGAAAAAGGACATAGTTGATTACTTAGTTAAGTGTCTAGAATGTCGGCAAGTCAAGGTAGAGCATCGGCACCCAACAAGGTTGTTGCATCCCCTACCAATTCCCAAATGGAAATGGGAAACCATCTCCATGGATTTCATCACAGGATTACCAAAATCAACCAAGCAGAACGATGTCATCATGGTAGCTGTGGACAAACTGAGCAAGGTTGCTCATTTCATACCCGTCAAGTCAACTTGCAAGGCAATAGATATTACCATTATTTTCATGAAAGAGATATTTATACTGCATGGCATGCCTAAGGAAATTATATCTGAGAGAGATACAAAATTTACTTCAAACTTTTGGAAATCTTTGTTTGTTGGTTTTGAAACAAAAATTCTCTTTAGTACAACTTGTCGCCCTCAAACTGATGGGCAGGCAAAGAGGTTAAACCAATTGTTAGAAGACATGTTGAGGATGCATGTAATGCATCAACCCAAGAAGTGGGAAGACTACCTACCACTAGTAGAATTTGCCTACAACAATGGATATCAATAGTCATTAAAAATGAGCCCTTTTGAAGCCCTCTATGGAAGACAATGCAACACTCTAATCAGCTAGAACAACCCAGTGGACAAAGTTACAATCGGGCCAGATATGCTAAAGGAAATGGAACAACAAGTAATTCAGATTAGACAGAATCTGAAAATAGCCCAGGACAGACAGAAGAGTTATGCAGACAAAAAAAAGAACTCCTAGAGAATATAAGAAGCAGGGGATCATGGGTATCTCTGAGTTAGACCTAGGAAAAGATCTTTGAGGATGGGAGCTTGTGCCAAGTTGGCACCTCAGTATTGTGGACCCTTTGAAGTTTTGGATAGAGTGGGATCGATAGCCTATAGGCTAGCACTTCCTCCCATGGTGAAGGCACATAATGTTTCCATGTTTCGTTATTAAATGAATGTGTACATGATTCTAATCATATTATTGACTAGTATGTGATTCAGGTGGAACCCGAGGGAGAACTCCTTCCAAAACCTCAATGCATAATAGACAGGAAGGAAACCTCACTCAAGAACATAACCATTGCACAGGTCAAGGTGCAGTGGAAACATTTTGGCCCAGATGAGGCTACATGGGAAATGGAGGATGCCATGAAACATGCATATCCATTTGTGTTTACTTCTGTACATGCAAAGCACATCGACAGATAGAACATTGAGGATGATGTTCCTTTAAGGGGGAGGGGATTGTAATACCCTTGTTTCCCCCAGTTTGTAAATATAACTATAACTGGCCAAGAGACTATGGTGGACTAGATATGTGTGAATGTTTGACTTGATGAACCTTTGTATAAAATGGTCAATGTATGTATTTTTTGTTATTAATAGAAAATGGATAAGTGTTGCATAACTGTTGAAAGGGGGGAGTTTTTCAAAATAGACCAAGGATTCTATGAGAGAGATGGTGATGGAAACCAAGAATGGTTGAGATGACCCTCACCAAACCAGTACCTTACTGGATGTAATTGCTCAACAGTCCTCTGACTCCGAAATGAATTACCAGTCAGGCTGGTAGTTGGAAGGCCCTCCTCAAGAGTTAATGAGGCTATGGAGCAAGGTACCCATCTGTAAGGATTCCAGACCTAACCACGAGCTGGGGATTCGTACCCACACAACCTTGTTGAGGAAGGCAAGAAAGGAAGTGATTTGGGGGACAGAGGCAGATCTGCAAGGAAGCAGAGTGGAGAAAACGATATCCATAAGAGAAGAGAGGGTTGTTCAACTCTAGAGTTGAGACAAAAATTGAGAAGCAATATCGTGTTGTTTGTAAGAATCCATGGGCATGGTTTTCTCTACAAGCTGATAAACAAGGTGGACAAGTGACTGTGGAAGTACTCGCGCAAACCTCCTTGCTTGGTATAGAGAAAATTGGTTGCCAAGATCATGTGGGAGGAGGAGAGTAACCTCTATCCCTTACTGTCGTTGTGATCTGGATTTTATGAGCAGAATGAAATGAATACAGATTATTAATAGGTGCTTAACACAAAATAACAAAGATACAGTAAAACTAGTTTTCTATTCAATAACGAAATAAGCAGACACTGTAAAATGCAGTGGAAACAAGCTTGTTGGAATGGTGGTAGCTTATCTCTGAGAAGAGATGTGATGGCAACGTGCATTCACAAGAAGAAGATTACAATGAGGCTCTGAAGGCCTTTTTACAATAAGAAAAAATGCCAAAAACCCTAGGCATCCAAAAACCTAACCCTAGGAGATGAAGCACCAAAAGTCATGTGGGCCCCATTTGGGTAAGTTAGTACATCAACTTCCCGGGGTCGTAACTTTTGCATATGATCTCTGTTTTAGGCGTGTGATAGCCCGTTGGAAAGGTATCGTCGAGAAGATTCATTTTGGAGGCTCAATGATGCCTTTGGCTATCATTGAGGAGATTGATACCGAAAAACCTTCATTTAGGCCCTCAAAATGGCCCTGGAAGTTAAAATTGCTAAAAATAGTAAATGTTAAGAACCAAACATCAATATAGCATAGAAAAACCTCAGGAAAAGTACTCAACGCCTTGAAAAAGAGATAATTTCAGATAATAAGCCTCTTCGAGGGGGCAACCTCCTTTTACCCCACTTCAATGTTCAAGTACAAGATGATTCAAAATGAAAATGTCTCCTTAGTATATATAGGAGACTAGGAGGTTTAATGGCCTAAAGCCGACATAAATAAAATAACATTACTAATCTAAATTACAACTAATGGCCTAAAGCCGACATAAATAAAATAACATTACTAATCTAATATGCCCCAA
>JASDQU010376480.1:0-10298 GCA_032191745.1 Picea mariana | reverse complement strand
AAACTAACCCTAGAAACACTCCCTAACTTCATTCACCTAACCTACCAATTAGGGCGCATCTTTTGGGCTAATCATATCTAACTTTTAGTGGTTGATTTCTCTGATATTATCCATTGTTTCCTACAGCCATTAGGGCTACATACTACTGCATAAATTCACTTTATAAAATCCTTCTTAATTCGGTCTCAAAGTGCTTTAATTGATTCATAATTAATTGTTAGTTTCATTGATGACAGTGTTAAGTAGTCCTGTGCTTGTCACGCTGATTTAGATATATTTCTCTATTGATATACATTATTGATAACAGTTTTATTTAGGGACAACAATATTAACTTGCTTGTCCAATTGATTATATTACAACATATGCTTGTTTCTCTTGTGTCCCAGTCGGGTATAATCATTAGACAAAGCACTATACTTTTGGGGCAGCTTTTGTTAGTATACAAGTCACCTTCCTTACCCTCCTCTTCCACTTAGTTTTCTAACCTCTAGGGAAATTTCCATCTCCCTTCCCCTTCTCTTACCTTTTCCCATAGGGTCTCTGAGATCACCTCCCAGGAGTGACCTTAGTCACCCCCAAGTGTGGGACCTACATCGAGGTGACATTGGGTGTAGTGTCCCATAGTTATCGCACTTGCTTTTGTGGTTGGGTCGGGCTTTTCCCAACCTACAACTTGTGCAATAACAAAACCATACCAGGGAGAAAAGAGAAACATTGAAGAGAATAAAACCAGCTGATAAATTTGAAGAGTTAAAGAGATTAGCATACATTGATGAAATGCCACATATCTTTAATGATGATGATGATAGTGAAAATGCAGTGCATGAAGAAGGATTGAATGAAATGCTTACAGGTTTCTTTGGGAATGGAAACAATGATGACAATAATGATCATATGGTTAATAGTAACGATGATAGCAGGGTTAATTACCACCAATGTAATCATGATGATCACAACCTGAAAGACTCAATCAAGCAAGTTGAGAAGACACCCATGTTAAGATCGGGTGCAAGTAGAACCTCAAAACTTGCATGCACATTGATATTATTAGAAATCAAGTCACTATTTGGTTGGTCAGAAAAAGGATTACTACCCTACTGAAGTGAGTTGAAATGTATTTCTTACTTTGCATTGTCAATTGGTGTACATAATMTGTAAACATTCATCAACTTTGTTTATATTTCTTTAAGGGGATGTTGTAAACCATATATTGTATATAAGCAGTCCTAGTATAGATTTACATATCAAACATGTTCATCATAAGTCAAACATTCAATTGATTTAATATTTGGCAATCTTACAAGGCAGTAAAAACTAAAATATTCCCTGAAGAGAATGTGTTTTCGTCAACTTGTAGAGAAGCATGTCAGTTATTGGCTGAGTTGGGGATTGAATATAAGCAAATTCATTCATGTAAAAATGATTGCATTTTATAAAGAGATGAATATCAAAACAAGGTAGAATGCCATGTATACAAAGAGAAGAGATATCGTACAGATGTACAAGGTCCTATAGTTCCAAAGAAGGTTTTATGTCACATGCCAATTATACCTAAACTTTGACAAATGTTTCGTTGCAAGTCACTTGCAAAATTGATGGACCGGTATGCAAAGAACAAGAGTAAAGATGGATTCATGTGAATTTTGACTGAATACAAAGCAATGAAGCACATAGAGGAAAAATGGCCAAGTAAATTCAAATATTAACCACGTAGTATTAGGTTTGGTCTTGAGTGTTATAAAGGAGCACCTTGTGTTGACTCTCATTGTTCCAAGAAAACTTGAAGTTAAAAGTATGGATGTTTATATTGTGCCTTTTATTGATGAGATGCAACTGCTATGGAAAGGCATAAGAATGTATGGCATATGATGTCCTCCATAAAATATGTCCTTTGTGTTGTATGGTGTGCTATGTTGGACTATTCATGATTTCTGAGGACTTGGTGTCTATTCTGGTAAGATAAATATTTGCATATTCACACTCATAATTTATTTTCTTCCCAACTTTCATACTTACTTTTATACTATTATTATGATGCTATTAACATCACTTATTGAATTACAGGGCTTCAAACAAAGGTGATATTTTCATGTCCAAGATGTGCAGATCAATTTCAAGGGAGGGATTCTAAATATCTACTTAAATTTATTTACACAAACAATAGGGTTTTTCTACCAACAAATCATAAGTTTAGAAATCGTCTAAAGAATCAATTTGATGGAAAAGTTGAAAATAGAGGCCCTCCCATGATTATGGGTCCAGGTGATTGGTTTAAGAATTATGAAGATGTTGAATTGAAAGATTGGGAGGATTTTTTTGACCGAGGTGATTGAATTGAAAAAATAGAACAAATTGTAGTTAATATGTCAGAAAGAATGAAAAGGAAATCCATATTTTATGAGCTCCCTTACTGGAAGGATCTATTAATTTATCACCTATTAGATCCTATGCACATCTTCAAAAATGTCCCAAATTATATATTTCGACATATATCGGGCAAAGAGAAGGACACCTTGTCTTCGAGGAAAGATATTGCTCTTTCACGTACCAAAATTGATAGAAGACATTTGTGTCCAAACAGGGAAAACGAAACATATGCATAAGCTCCATGGATTTTGAAAAAACGAGATCTACACCAACTAAAAAATGGCATCCATTCAATAAGGACACCTATTGGCTATGGGTCATCATTGAATAAATCTTTTACAGTTGTTGGACATATCACAAGATTTAAAATGCATGATTTTCATAATTTTATGAAGGTATTATATATCATCATTTAAGTTTTACTCGTAACATTGATTAAGTACTAAATATATTTTGATATTCTGTTGTGTGAGAAAAATTACTAATGACCTTTGATAATTGTGTTGGATAGCATATCATGCCATTGGCAATTAGGGGGGATTCATGTCTTACTATTGACTTAAAGAATGCCATAAGTCAATTGTCAACATTTACAAGGTATGTGGTATGAAATGTTCATGTGTGAGAGACACAAAGATATTATATTCCATTTTAACTTTTCATTAAAGGTTCATACTAATTTACTAATCTTAGGGGGGATTCATGTCTTACCATTGAATTAAATAATTCCATAAGTCGATTATCAGCACTTACAAGGTATGTGGTATGAAATGTTCATGTGTGAGAGACATAGATATCTTATATTCCATTTTAATTTTTCATTAAAGGTTCATACTAATTTACTATTATTATATTAGGTGGGTGACCTCCAAGGAGATCCACAAATGTGAAGTACCAAAATGGAAGAGGGAAATTGCAAAAATTGTATGTGTATTTGAGAAGGACCTCCCTACAAGTTTCATGAACCTACAAGTCCACTTACTTATACACCTAGTTGATGGCATTGAATTGGCCGATGTCGTATCAACGAGGTTGATGTTTTTCTTTGAGAGGTATATGAAAACTCTAAAAATATATGTCCGACAAAAGGCACATCTAGAGGGTTGTATGGCTGAAGGGTATGTATTGAATGAAGCATTTTTCTTCCTATGTGAATTCCTTAGTAAGGATTTTGAAGATGGACCATGATTCTGAGATGAAGAACGAGCATCACATATTATTGATGGAGAAAAACCATAATATAATGGTGTTCAAGTATAAATTAGTAAGTAAATTCATGATCATTGTGGTTGTTTTCCTTGCAATCATTAATTTGCTTGGTAATTTATTTGTCAAATTAATATCATAGCATTTGGAGTTTGAAATAAACATGTTGACATGTAATAGGTGTAGACGAAAGTGCTATACTCAACAAGTTCATTCTATACCACATGGCCTTTATGAACAAATGGATCAATTTGTATGATAAAAAGAGAGAAGAAATGCTAGAAGTAAGGAGACAGTTTAAGAGATCCAACCCAAGGAATACTCCACTTCCCAGTGATCTGCTTGGGGAATGGGACAAAGATTACACACTAGAATGGGTTATTGAACAAACTCAAAATCAAATAGAAGATACAGGTATATATTCAAACATAATAGAAGATGAAATCAACATGTGTAGAGGATGTGAAAGAAAGGTACAGTTGGAATTTCACAAAACATTGTTTCCTTACAATTTTGACACTATTAACTATTTTAATATTCGTCATTATATTTGTTTTCATTAAAATAAATGGTCTTTCACAGGTAAGGAAATATCCTGCAATGTGGGCATATGGACAACATTATCGTGTAGAAAGTGTAGATGTAAAGAGATGATCCTTTGATTGTGGCATCATGGTTGATTTCAACAAATCCAATCGAGCAAGCTCAAAAGATAAGAATAGTATTGAAGGGAATCTACAATACGTTGGGAAATTCCAAGAAATTATTGAGTTGTATTGTCGCTCTTTTAAATGTTTTATTTTTAAGTGTAGATGGTATGAAGCATTTGAGAGCACACGAAGACATGATACGCATAGTGGATTGTTTTCTATAGATTCCTCGAGGTTCCTACCGAAGGATAAGGAGCCTTATGTTCTACCAATTCATTGTGAGCGGGTATTTCTTTAACTCAAATAAGAAGCGGTAGTGATCATTAATCTATTAATTCATAGTTTACTGTTATAATATGTGTGTTTATTAATCAATAAAATTGTTATAAGATACTTATAATATATGTATGTCATTCATGTGCATGTATTTTTCTATGAAGATATTTTGGACCCAAAATGGATATTTTTCATACATTATGATCCAAGATTAAGGCATGTATTTCATGATGCATTAGTGGATATTGAGATAAACAATGATGGCCAACAAAATGAGAGAGAGGGATTAGAGAACATCGAAGAAATTAACAACCATGATGATGTTGAAGATGGTTATGTTTAGGCACAAGAAGACAACAATCCAGAGTTAGATGATGTTATGGAAGACAACAATATGGATGGTATAGAAAATGATGATCCAAATACATATGGTAACAATATAGATGATCTACAGTCAAATTTCAATGTTGACGAAGATGATGTAGGTCAAGATGAGGATGATGATAATATTAAATAGTTGAAAGAACATATGAACATTGACAATGATACACTAGATTACATTGTTGCAGACAATAATGTTAATGACCAAGACTTCTAAATTTTCAGAATTATTTGTAATCCATGTTTTTAAAATGTTGATTCTTATGGACCAAACTTTGAAATGCTTCAGTATTATTTGTTTCAATACAAATTATCTATTGCAATATCCTTAAAGTGTTCAATCTTTGCTATGAATTGTTGGCAAAAAAAATTAGGATTACTTGGATAAGAGTTAGCATGGTTAGTGGTCATTTATTGGAAATTGTTAAAAAAATACAATTACATATATCATATATGTAAAACAATGTAAATCTGGACCATTAGGCTAAATGTATCCAAAGTTTGTTCATTATTTATATTTTAAAACAAATTGAAATATTTCACTAAGCTTAAGCCTAAGACCTTAACCTTTATACCATCTATTACGATGAAAATCACTCTATGGCATGGGGTAAACCACAACAGACGAAATGACTACAGAAATCAACTCTAGTCTCAAGTATGCTATATAAACAAATATGCTAACAAGACAAGATAAAGAGCCTACCTCGTTCAGATGTTCGAAGAAGACCATCATTGAGCACTCGACTTAAACCTATACACCTACAACTTTTCCTCAACAACCAAGATATGCAATCATATGGTGATAATATATAAAGTTAGCACATATAATAGCATAATCCATTAATATTCATAACAAATATTCCCATGGAATAACAATTCAAATATTTTCAAGACATTAATTGGACGAGAAAAGAGTATTTCTATTAAAATATGATCAACAAAAGTGTATGAATGACAAACTTTCGTGTCGACACGTCTCGGAACCGAGAAAATAAGTCCCTTTCAGTTGGGCCTCCACCACTTCAATCCTCCACCAAAGGCAAGCTCATATAAGAGAGACAATGAGGTTCTCCATCAAAGAGGGAAGACCTTGGGGTTTGAACAATGTGTTCAGACTTAAAAGGACAAAGGGATGCAGACTCAATATGAAGTGAATAATTTCTCCAGAGTAACTTTGCTCTCAAAGTTGAATTCTTTTCCTCCTTCCACAACTTGGATATGGCCCATTTATAGCCTTCAAATGGAACTCTAGGGTCGATTCGAAATGTTTCCAGTATATGGAAGCTCAAGGATCATGGATCTCATGACGTGACATGGAAACCCGACATGATTTTTTGATTTTGGGCACAAAACCTAATGTGCACGGGCTGTAATGGTGCAACCTGTGTATACGCATGTTGTATAGCTATTAGGGCATGTATATGTGGAAAAATATTATTTTTATCTATGGGAAATGCAAAAAGGGACTTCAAGTTTGCATAGGGAAATGGAAAATTCCTACTGAGCAAGTTGCATGGGGTAAGGAAAATCTTGCTATAACACCATCTAACCCCTAACCCCCTAACCCCTAACCTCTTGAAACATGGACAATATCGAAGATTATGTGGGGACATTAGACATCCTTGAGTCTTGAAACCCTCCCATACCATCAAGGCATGTGCCAAGTATAACCATGTAAAATTTCGATGCATACAGGCACAGTTTGGAGAAATTTCAACGTTGGCCTCATTCACTACTAACCATGTAGGGCCGATGGATGTCATTAATCCCTTCACCTGATATAATCCCTAACCCATTAACCATTAAACCACTTTCATGTTGAACCCTATAAAATTATTTTGGGATGTCTCAACTTAATAAAATCATGGTTTAATCATCTCGAATATTTCCACAAGAAAAAGACAAATACATGGAAATTGACATCTTCATCAGGTTTCGTTGTAAAGATGGGTATGTCGGGTTTGATCTTTGTTGGCATGGATGGAAAAATTGGGTCATGATGAATATGATGATGATGACAATGGAAATTAAAAGCATGATGATGGCGATCATGAAGATAATGATGTCCTTGAGACTTAAAACCCTCCCATACCATCAAGGCATGCGCCTAGTCTAAACATGTAAAATTTCAACTTATACAGTGACATTTTAAAGAAATTTCAACATTGGCCCCATTCATTTGTCATTGTGTGAGGTCAATGGATGACAGTGGTGATGGGAATGTTGGAATTTCCAAGACATTTCAAGAGAGTTCTGACAAATATTCTATAGAAGGGAATGATGAATGATGACAATGAGATCAACGTGCATGATGAAAATTGATGACAACTTGGATGATATCAAAGATTATGTGGGTACATCAGACATACTTGAGCCTTGAAACCATCCCATGCCGTCAAGGCATGTGTCTAGTCTAACCATGTCAAATTTCGATGCATACAGTCACATTTCGAAGAAATTTCAACATTGGCCCCATTCATTGCTCACTGTGTGGGGTGGTGGATGACATTGGTGAAGGGCATGTTGGAAGTTCCAAGACATTTCAAGACATTTCCAACAAAAATTCTATAGAAGGGAATGACGAATGATGTCAATGCGATCGACATGCATGATGAACATTGATGCAAACATGGACAGTCTCGAAGGTTATGTGGGGACATCAGAGATACTTGAGTCTTGAAACCCTCCCATATCGTCAAGGCATGTGTCTAGTATAACAATGTCAAATTTCGACGCATACAGGCACAAATTGAAGAAATTTCAAAGTTGACCCCATTCACTTCTCATTGTGCGGGGTCGGTGGAGCACATTTTTTATGGGTTTATTGGAAGTTACATGACATTTCAAGAGAGTTCCGACAAAGATTCTACAAATGGAAATGAGGAATGATGACAATGATACATCCATGATGAGCATTTATGCAAATGTACTAGAGGATCTCAAATATTATGTGGGGACATCAGACATCCTTGAGTCTTGAAACCCTCCCATACTGTCAAGGCATGTGTCTAGTCTAACCACATCAAATTTCGACGCATACAGGCATAGTTTGAAGAAATTTCAATGTTGGCCCCATTCACTGCTCACACCGAGATGGGTTGGTGGATGAAATTTCTTATGGGTGTATGGGAATTTCCATGACATTTCAAGAGAGTTACGAAAAATATTCTACAAATGGAAATGATGAATGATGACAATGATACGTCCATGATGAATGTTCATGCAAACGTGTACGATCTCAAATATTATGTGGGGACATAAGACATCCTTGAGTCTTGAAATCCTCCCATAACGTCAAGGCATCCGTCTATTCTAACTACATCAAATTTCGACGCATACAGGCACAGTTTGAAGAAATTTCAATGTTGGCCTCATTCACTGCCCACTATGCGGGGTTGGTGGATGACATTTCTGATGGGTGTATTGGAAATTCCATGACATTTCAAGAGAGTTTGGACAAATATTCTATAGATGGAAATGACGAATGATGACAATGAGACATCCATGATGAACATTGATGCAAATGTGGATGATCTCAAAGATTAGGTGGGGACATCAGACATCCTTGAGTCTTGAAACCCTCCCATACTGTCAAGGCATGTGTCTAGTCTAACAATGCCAAATTTTGACACATACAGGCACAATTTGAAGAAATTTCAACGTTGGCCCCATTCATTGCTCATTGTGTGAGTTCAGTGCAGGATTACATTTGTGATGGGTGTATTGGAAGTGTCATGACATTTAAATAGAGTTTCGACAAAGATCTTATAAATGGAAATGGCAAATGATGACAATGAGACGTCCATTATGAACGTTGATGCAAACATGGATGATCTCAAAGATTATATGGGGACATCAGACATCCTTAACTCTCGAAACCCTCCCATACCGTCAAGGCAACTTTCTAGTCTATCCATGTCGAATTTCGACACATACAGGCACAGATTGAAAATTTTTAAAGTTGGCCTCATTCACTGATCACTGTGTTGGGTCAGTGGAAGACATTTATGATGGGTGTATTGGAAGTTCCATGACATTTCAAGAGATTTCCAACAACGATTATATAGAAGGGAATGATGAATGATGATAATGAGATGTGAGTAATGAACGTTGATGGAAACATGGATGATCTCAAATATTATGTGGGGACATAAGAAATCCTTGAGTCTTGAAACCATCCCATACTATCAAGGCATGTGTCTAGTATAACCATGTCAAATTTTGACGCATATAGGCACATATTGAAGAAATTTCAATGTTGGCCCCATTCACTTCTCACTATGCATGGTCGGTGTATGAGATTTGTGATGGGTTCATTGGAAGTGCCATGACATTTCAAGAGAGTTACGACAAATATTCTATAGATGTAAATGATGAATGATGACAATAAGATGTCCATTATGAAAGTTTATGCAAACATGGACGATATCAAATATTATGTGGGGACATCAGACATCCTTAAGTCTTGAAACCCTCCCATACCATCAAGGAAACGGTCTAGTCTAACCATGTCAAATTTCAATGCATACAGGCACAGATTGAAAAAATTTCAACTTTCACCTGATTCACTACTCATTGTGCGGGGTCGGTGGAATGCATTTGTGATGGGTGTATTGGAAGTTCCATGACATTTCAAGAGAGTTCCAACAATGATTCTAAAGAAGGGAATGATGAATGATGGCAATGACATGTGCATGATGAACGTTGATGCAAATGCAGGAGATCTCAAATATTATATGGGGACATCATACATCCTTGAGTCTTGAAATCCTCCCATACTATCAATGCATGTGTCTAGTCTAACCATTTCAAATTTCAACACATGCAAGAACATATTGAAGAAATTTCAACGTTGGCCCCATTCACTGCTCACTATGCAGGGTCGGTGGATGACATTTGTGATGGGTGTATTGGAATTTCCATGACATTTCAAGAGAGTTCCAAAAAATATTCTACAAATGGCAATGAGGAATGATGACAATGAGACATCCATTAAGAACTTTTATGTAAACATGGACGATCTCAAATTTTATGTGGGGAAATAACACATCCTTGAGTCTTGAAACCCTCCCATACCGTCAAGGCATGTGTCTAGTCTAACCATGTCAAATTTCGATGCATACAGACATAGATTGAAGAAATTTCAACATTGGCCCCATTCACTGCTCATTATGCGGGGTCAGTGGAAGACATTTGTGATTGGTGTATTGGAAGTTCCATGACATTTCAAGAGAGTTCCGACAAAGATTCTACATATGGAAATGACAAATGATGACAATGAGACGTGGATGATCTCAAATATTATGTGTGGGGTTGATGGATGTTATTGATCCCTTGACCATATATAATCTCTAAGAAATTAACCATTAAACTACATAACCCCTAAGCCCCAAATCCCTTAGACCTTGACCCTT
>JASDQU010376478.1:0-11362 GCA_032191745.1 Picea mariana | reverse complement strand
ACACCTCTCCCTCAATCTCTCTAGATCTCGTGTGTGGCCCCTTTACTCCATATGTGAGCACGGTCGGCAAGCTATCGTCAGCCTGCATTATCAACCATCATGTCAGATCATGTCAGCAACATATCATATAATCAATAGTACATCATCAAAATGAAACAATATCATCATAAATGAAACAAATCAAATACCCCACTCCCTGACTCAATCCGGAGTCCAAGGGAGTTCCACAGATGCCTCTGCATCCTCCAGGTTTGACGCCCTGCACACTCAAAGAAACTGAGTCAGCCACACCTGTCTACACCAAGGTAGTAAAAACATCCTGTCATATAACTCAATGCATCAAAAATGAAAGAAAAGTTTTATCATCATATAAATCCAGATCACTTGCAAGAAAGTGTCCTCAAAGAATAAGTTAGGTAAGTGCGCCATAGAGGGATGTTACAGACACTTATGTGAAAGATAGGAAAGATGGAATTCCCATCCTTTGACAGATCTTCCAATAGCACAATCACAGTATGGATTCACAAGTTGGATACTTATTTATATATTAACCCTATGACATAGGAAAAGGCAATCAAGTTTTCCACCCTACACTTCCATGGGGAATATCATGAGTGGTGGTACCATGAGCTAGTAACATTGGGGAATTCCAACATCATATCATATGAGGATATCACTCAGATAATGGTTGACAGATTCGATAGGAAGGTAATCCGAAAATATCTTTTAAATGAAATTGTTTGAGTTATTTAGCATGTATTAATTAACCATTTAGGAAGTTGAATGAAAGAGGAAGAAGTTATGAAAAAACATAACAGCCATATACACATATAAAGATATTAAATAAATCATAAACAACAACAAACCATAACGCCAATGTGATAACGGAGTTCGGCAATCTCGCCTACATCTCTGGGCCTTTATCTTAGTGGGTGATGCTTTCTTATTTCTTTTCAAAGATTTGAAATGACATTATAACAATTCCAAAAAGGGTACAAAATGATCTGGTCTTGTTCTAACAGATCTCTAGAACCCAAAAAAAGAAACGACACTGAAATCACATGACCAGAGCTCCCAAAAATGGCCTGCAAAGATGCGCTCCTCAATAGCTTCCCTCTATAAAAATGGCTTTGGCTTGGAAAAATTTTAGCATAAACCTACTATGAATGTCCTCTCTCTGGCTTCAAGAACCCTTGTTTTATATACATCTAAAGTTGGTAACCATTTCCCAACTTCCCCCAAGATCTAGCCTAAAAAAGGGCCCAATATCCCCCAATATTGGCCAAAAATCTCCAAAATTCCCCTAAAACTCATTGAAAATCACTATAATATGGTTTAAAAAACACGTTTTCACATAATATGGACTAGCCCAGCTGACCGGGGCTAGCCCTGAACCCTTCATGCCATAGGTTATAATCCCAAGTCACATGGGTTATAGGTGTCGAGAACCGTGGGCTACTTGCCACACACGGTGCATGAAACATCAACTGTGGTCAAATTGGAATGGTCATGTGGAGTGGTTTATGTCGAGGGTTGGGGCCAGTACCCAACCCTAACTCTGGCCAATGGTCCTTAAAATAAAATTTAAATATAAAAACATGCCCATATCTATCAAGCAACACTTGTAGGTGGGTTGGTATCCTGGTCTATGCAAATCTTTGGAACCTATGAGGTCCACGGTTCGAACCCCATAAACTCCAATATTTTAACAAAATCAACATCCAATACTTGGGTGCCATGTGGCACATCACCACTGGCTCAATTTGATGCCATGTGTCCGCACTTGATTCCTCCAACTATCCACATCTACCACATCACATGCCACATAAGTGTCATACGAATGTGCCATGTGTCACACTTGCAGTGGTGACATGTGTTGCTTTGTGATTGGCTCACCTATCTATCCATGTCAGTAGTCTATACGTCTAGTCACCCTGCCACGTGTCAATCTGTACGCTCTGTCATTGTACAATCAACTGCCATATGTCAACTCTAGATGCTACCACATCAGTTCCAACTATGCCCTGGAACATCATCTATATGGTCGTATAGCCTGTACATTCATATTCCACGTGGCACTATATGGACTGTACAATCATCATTTTTCGCATGTTTGGACAAATGAATAGATCACGATATCTAGAGCATATGGAATTCATTTGAGCCCGTTCAAGTTGTGTTGGGTTTGTATTGAAAATACCTAAATACACGTCCATTTTGAAGCCATTATGACAACATTTAATTTTTAGCCTTTCCGAGCCCCATCAAGCTCTTGGATCCAAATCTGGATCACACCTTCCCACGAAGGAACTTTTGGTACCACAAAAGTTTACTGACCAGTCATCAAGCTTGGGATAGGCCACCTAGATTGTTCCCTGTCTTTAAACTTTGTCTTGTGCACCTGTCTCATCAAGATCAACTGTAACACAATCATGATAACTGACAAAATAGTGTTAGCCAATTGTACCTTGTCACATTTTACCGAAGCTGCTATCATCCATGTAAACAACATTACTGATGATAGCATCAAAAATATGATTTCAAATGACCTCATAT
Organism: Picea mariana; assembly: GCA_032191745.1. NCBI lineage: Eukaryota > Viridiplantae > Streptophyta > Pinopsida > Pinales > Pinaceae > Picea > Picea mariana. The sequence continues at coordinate 8,806 of JASDQU010376478.1, read as the reverse complement.
GTTTGTAATTTTTGCACGACATTAACTTATGTTGAAGCAAAGTATGATTGATTTTCCATTCTACAATCATCTCTTGTTCTTGCTTAAGATCGAGTACTTGATTTGAAACAATTATAGGTGTGTTTCTTTCTTCATCCACCTTTCTTAATTGTTTCATAATTTGAAGAGTTTTATTTTCCTTTAGATGATGAGCATGAACCACATATTCTTGACCTGCTTTGGTTAAATGATATCGATTCTTTTCCCTGTAGAAAATTTCCTTACGATCATACAAGTATTGACTTCCTAATACCATTCCAAATTCACTTAGGGGCACTACATGACATGTTACCTCATCCACAAACTTAGATGAAATTGCAAATTTTAATGTGCACTGCTTGGTTATGTGCAATTGATGATTGTTTCTTATCCATTTAAGTGTGTAAGTCTTATGATGTATCTGTGTTTTTAATCCCAGTTTCTTAACCAATTCCTCTGAAATTAAGTTAGATTGAGATCCACTATCTATCAATGTGTCAACCTTAGTGTGCCTCATGATGACCCTTATGTGAAACAAGTTGCTTCTACAATCAAATCCTTCACCAATTTTACCTATCATACCAACCAATGAGACTTTAGATTCATCACCTAAATCTGATCCCAAGTCTGTTGGTTGTGTTGTTGCTGCAATTGTTTGCCTCCATTTCCTCTCCACTTTGTTATCTTCTCGAGATGCAATTGCCAACAATGGTCCTCATCATTCCCTTCTTTCTTTCAATGCTTGCAATAGGGATTCTCTTCCTTTGTTTCCATTGAATTTTCCTTCATTCCATTCCACTTTCTTTTGTCCTCTTTCCTTGAAGACGATTCCCCTGATACACCAACACGTGTTTTCCCTGCTTCAATGTATGTCGCTTGAACAAACACCTCATCAAGAATAGTTGGTCCAAACATGAATACAGTATTTTGAATATGTGCAGGTAAACCTCCTATATACTTCATAAGTGTTTCTTGGGTATGTAAAGGAATATCTAACATCAATTCCATTTTATGAAATCCATCGGTGTATTCTTGCATTGTTTTTCCTTTTCTTAGTTTTAAAGATTTCCCTTCAATTAATGCTTTCTCTTTATAACCGAAAGGATAGAATTTATTTCTAAGTGAAGAAATACAACTTTTCCATGATGGAATACATTACCCACTTGTTGCATGCCATTTTGCAACTTTCTTTGTAACTATATGAGTGTTGTGCCTACAAGTCTAAGGGATGCCAACTTGATTTGAATTGCCTCATACTTGATCTGTTGCACACTACAATAAACCTCCATCTATTTGACCCAATTGTCAAGTCTCTCTACATTAACTTCACCATCATACATGGGTAATTTGAATTTAACATCAAGTTTTAATAAAGTCATTTAATTCATATGTTTATGGACATGTTTATTTGCATTGGATTTAGAACCTGAAATTGAAGAAGAAGAAGGAGAAGAAGGAGGTGAAGATGGAGGTGAAGGAGAAATTTTAGGAGGATCCTCTTCTTATTCACTTTTTACCTTTGAAGATTCACCTAGATTCAGTCTCTTCTGTTCTAGGTAATCATCATACAAAACCTTCATCATCTCCGACATGGTGAATAATGTTTTTTGGAATTCTTTCTCATCCCGAGAAAGTCCCTCTTCCGATGCCATCTTATCGCTTTGATAAGTTCTCTTTATCAATCCAATCAATGTATTATATTCAACAAGATAACCTTCACCACGATGTATCTTTTCTCGGGTTAACATGCAAACTCAAATCCAAACGTCAACTAGCTCTGATACCACTTGATCCTAAAAGATCTTTTAAATGACAATGGTTGAGTTATTTAGCATGTGTTAATTAACCATTTAGGATGTTGAATGAAAGAGGAATAAGTGATGAGAAAACATAACATCCATATACACATCTACAAATCTGAAATAAAGCATAACCAACAACAAACCATAACACCAATGTGATAATGGAGTTCGACAATCTCGCCTATGTCTCTGGGCCTTTGTCTTGGCGGGTGAGGCTTTCTTACTTCTGTTCAAAGATTTAAAATGACATCATAACAGTGCCAAAAAGGTTACAAAATGATCTAGTCTTGTTCTACCAAATATCTTGAACCCAACAAAAGAAACCACATTGAAATCAGATGATCGAAGCTCCCAGAAATGGCCCACAAAGGCGCACTCCTAAATGGCTTCCCTGCATAAAAATGGATTTGGCTTGGAAAAAATTCATCATAAACCTACTTTGAATGTCCTCTCTCCATCTTCAATAATGCCTAGTTTATATAGATCTGATGTTAATAACCATTTTCCCACTTCCCCCCAAGATCAGGCCTCCAAAAGGGCCCAATATCCCCAAATATTGGCCAAGACTCTCCAAACGTGCCCAAAAAATCATTGAAAATCACTATAAAATGGTTTAAAACCCACTTTTGTACATAATTTCAGGGTGCAGCACCTTAGTCATTGGCCTCTAGTTGTATGGGGTCTGCCATGTGGCCTAGCATTGGTGCTTAGTGCGTTTCCCCCCCTCCATTACAGACTCTTGATTGCATGCATAGGCCATGTGTCTAGGCGTCAAGCTCCATGTGCTCCATGTATACGGGTATAGCCCTATTCTGTTAGCCCCTGGTTGGCAGGATAGCCTGGGCGACCAGGGCTAACCCCAAACCCTTTGCGCCATAGGTTATAATCCTAAGTCACATGTGTTATAGGTGTTGAGAACCATGCGTGAAACATCAACTGTGGTCACATTCAAATGATTTCCTGGAATTGTTTACATCGAGGGATGGGGCTACGCCCCAGCCCTAACTCCACCCAATGATCCTTAAACTCAAACTTAAATATAAAAACACACCCATAGTTATCAAGTGACACCTGTAGGCAGGTTGGTAGCCGGACCTATGTAAAGATTTGGTACCCGTCAGGTCCATGGTTCGAACCCTATAAACTCCAATATTTTACCAAAACCAATAGCCAATACCTGGGTGCCACGTGGTAGCCCATGTCTGGGCCACATGGCACCTCACCACTCGCTCAATCCAATACCATGTGTCAGCAGTTGATTCATCCAACTATCCACACCTGTCACGTCAAATGCCATATAAGAGTAGTACGAACATGCCACATGTCACCCTTGGAGTGGTGACACTTGCCACTCCATAATTGGCCCACATGTCTATCCACATCAACAGTCCATACGTCCAATCACCCTGCCACATGTTAGTCCTTACGCTCAGTAATTGTATGGTAAGATGCCATGTGTCACCTATAGAATCTTCCATGTTAGTGCCAAATTTTCCCTTCCACGTCAACTGTATGGACATGCGACCAGTACAGTAAGTTTCCACGTGGCAATATATGGACTGTACAATCATCATTGTTTGCATGTTTGGCCAAATGAACAAATCACGATATCTAGAACATATGATGCTCGTTTGAGCTCGGTCAAGTTGCATTGGTTTCTTATTGATGATGCTTATACACACGTCCATTTTGAATTCAATATGATAACTTTTATTTTTAATCCTTTCCGAGCCCATCAAGCTCCTGGATCCAAATCTGGATCACACCTCCCCACTAAGGACCTTTTGGTCCCACAAATAGTTATTGACCAGTCATCAAGATTGGGATAGGTCACCCAGCTTGTTCTCTGTATTTAAAATCTGTCTTGTGCACCCGTCTCATCAAGATCAACTGTAACAAAATCATGATAACCAATAGCATAGTGTTATCCAATTGTACCCTGCCACATTTTACTAAAGCCATTATCTTCCATGTAGACAACATTACTAATGATAGCATAAAAAATATGACTGCAAATGAGCTGATATGTTTTTAATATTTGCACAACATTAGCTTATCTTTAAGGAAAGTATGATTAATTTTCCATTCTAAAATCATCTCTTGTTCTTGCTTAAGATCGAGCACTTCATTTGAAACAATTGTCGGTGTCTTTCTTGCTTGAGTCACCTTTCTTAATTGTTCCATAGATTCAAGAGTTTTATTTTCCTTTAGATGATGAGCATGAACCACATATTCTTGACCTTCTTTGGTTAAATGATATTGATTATTTTTCCTGTAGAAGATTGTTTTATGATCATACAAGTATTGACTGCCTAAGACCATTCCACATTCACTTAGTGGCACAACATCAAATCTTACCTCATCCACAAACTTAAGTGAAATTGAAAATTTTAATGTGCACTACTTGGTTATGTTCATTTGATGATTGTTGCTTATCCATTTAAGTATGTAAGGCTTATGATGTATCTGTGTTTCTAATCCCAATTTCTTAACCAATTCCTCTGAAATTAAGTTGGATTGAGATCCACTATCTATCAATGTCTCAACCTTAGTGTGCCTCATGATGACCCTTATGTGAAACAAGTTACTTCTACAATCAAATCTTTCACCAATTTTACTTGTCACACCAACCAATGATACTTTAGATTCATCACATGAATCCTATCCCAAGTTTGTTGGTCATTTTGTTGCTGCAACTGTTTGCCTCTCTTTCCTATCTTTGAACCACTTTGGTCTCTTCTTGGGATGAAATTTCCAAAAACAATCCTCATCATGCCCTTCTTTATTGCAATGCTTGCAACAGGGATTCTCTTCCTTTCTTGCCACTGAAATTTCCTTCGTTTCATTCCACTTTCTTTTGTCCTCTTTCCTTGAATACGATTCCCCTGATACACCAACACCTGCTTTCCCTTCTTCAATGTATGTCCCTTGAACAAAAACCTCATCAATATTATTTGGTCCAAACATGAATATAGTATTTAGAATATGTGTAGGTAAACCTCCTATATACTTCATAAGAGTTTCTTGGGTATGTAAAGGAATATCTAACATCAATGCCATTTTACGAAATCTATCGGTGTATTCTTGCAGTGTTTGTCCTTTTCTTAGTTTTAAAGCTTTCCATTCAATTAACGCTTTCTCTTTATAACCCAAAGGATATAATTTCTTTCTAAGTGATGAAATAAAACTTTTCCATGATGGAAATACATTACCCACTTGTTGGGTGCCATTTTGAAACTTGTTGTTCCACCAGATGAGTGTTGTGCCTGCAAGTCTCAGGGATGCCAACTTGATCTGAGCTGCCTCATCCTTCATTTGTTGCACACTGTAATAAACCTCCATCCGTCTGACCCAATTTTCAAGTCTCTTTGCATTAACTTCACTATCATACATGGTTAATTTGAATTTAACATCAAGTTTTAATAAAGGCATTTCATTCTTATGTTTAGGGACATGTTTCTTTGCATTAGATTTAGAACTTGAACTTGAAGAAGAATGCGGAGAAGTAGATGAAGATGTAGGTGAAGGAGGAATTTTAGGAGGATCCTCTCCTTCTTCACTTTTTCCCTTTGAAGAGTCACCCGGATTTGGTCTCTTCCGTTGCAAGTAATCATCATACAAAACCTTCATCATCTCCAACATGGTGAAGAAAATTTTTAGAAACTCTTTCTCATCCTAAGAAAGTCCCTCTTCCGATGCCATCTTCTTGCTTTGAGAAGTTATCTTTCTCAATCCAATCAATGGATTCTCTTCAACAAGATCACCTTCACCACGATGTGTCTTTTCCTTGGTTAACATACAAAATCAAATCCAAACATCAACTAGATTTGATACCACTTGATCCGAAAAGATCTTTTAAACGATAATGGTTGTGTTATTTAGCATGTGTTAATTAACCATTTAGGAAGTTGAATGAAAGAGGAAGAAGTGACGAGAAAATATAACATCCATATACACATATACAAATATGAAATAAAGAATAAACAACATCAAACCATAATACCAATGTGATAATGGAGTTCAACAATCTCGACTACGTCTCTGGGCCTCTGTCTCAGTGGGTGAGGCTTTCTTATTTATGTTCAAAGATTTAAAATGACATCATAACAGTGCCAAAAAGGTTTCAAACTGATCTAGTCATTCTCTACCAGATATCTGGAACCCAAAAAAAGAAACGACATTGAAATCAGATGACTGGATCTCCCAAAAATGGCCTGCAAGGGTGGGCTACTCAATAGCTTCCCTGCATAAAAATGGCTTTGGATTGGCAAAAATTTAGCATAAAAATTCTTTGAATGTCCTCTCTCTGGATTCAAGAACCCTTGGTTTATATAGATCTGAAGTTGGTAGCCATTTCCCAACTTCCCCCCAAGCTTTGGCCTCAAAAAGGGACCAATATCCCCCAATATTAACAAAAACTCTCCAAAACCGCCCCAAAAATCATTGAAAATCACTATAATATGGTTTAAAAACCACTTTTGCACATAATTTCAAGGCGCAACCCCTTACTCATTGGCTCCTGGTTCTATGGGAGTCTCCCATGTGGCCTAGTGATGGTGCTTAGTGCATTGGCCCCCCTCCATTACAGACTCTCAGTCACATGCATAGGCCATGTGTCCAAGCCTCAAGCTCCATGAACTACGTGTATACAGGTATATCCCTATTCCATTAGCCCCTAGTCGACAGGCTATCCCAACTAACTGGGGCTAACCCCAAACCCTTCGCACCATAGGTTATAATCCCAAGTCACATGGGTTATAGGTGCTAAGAACCATGCGCTATCTGCCACACACTGCATGAGAAACATCAACTGTGGTCACATTGGAATGGTCATGTGGAGTGATTTACGTTGAGGGTTGGGGCTTGGCCCCAGCCTTAACTATGGCCAATGGTCCTTAAAATCAAACTTAAATATAAAACTGTGCCCATATCTATCAAGTGACACTTGTAAGCGGTTTGGTAGCCTGACCTACGCAAAGATTTGGCACCCATGAGGTCCACGGTTTGAACCCAATAAACTCCAATATTTTACCAAAACCAAAATCCAATACCTGGGTGCCACGTGGGAACCCATGTCTGGGCCACATGGCACCTCACCACTCACTCAAGCCGATGCCACATGTCAGCACTTGATTCATCCAACTATCCAAATATGCCACATCACATGCCATGTAAGCATTGTATGAACATGCCACATGTCACCCTTACAGTGGTGACACATGTCACTCCATGATTGGCCCACCTGTCTATACACATTAGTAGTTCGTACATCCAGTCACCCTGCCACATGTCAGTCTGTATGCTAAGTAACTGTATGGTCAGTTTCCATGTGTCACCTTCATATGATGCCACATCAACTCCAAATGTACCCTGTCACATCGGTTGTATGGTCATATGACCTATACAGTCAGCTGCCAACTGGCATTGTATGGACTGTATAGTCTTCATTTTTTGCTTGTTTCATCAAATGAACAGATCACGATATCTGGAGCATTTGATGTTTGTTTGAGCTCGTTCAAGTTGCATTGGGTTCATATCGACAAGGCCTACAGACAAGTCCATTTTGAAGCCATTATGAGAACTTTGAATTTTAACCCTTTCTGAGCCCCATCAAGCTCTTAGATCCAAATCTGGATCACACCTCCCCACTAATGACCTTTGGTCCCAAAAATGGCTACTAACCAGTCATCAAGATTGGTATAGACCACCCAACTTGTTCCCTAGATTTAAACTCTATCTTGTGCACCTGTCTCATCAAGATCAACTGTAACAAAATCATGATAACTGACATCATATTGTTAGCCAATTGTACCCTATCACATTTTACTGAAGCCACTATCATCCATGTAGACAAAATTACTAATGATAGCATCAAAAATATGACTGCAAACGACCTCATATGTTTGTAATATTTGCACGACATTAGCTTATCTTGAAGCAAAGCGTGATTGATTTTCCATTCTACAATCATCTCTTGTTCTTGCTTAAGATAGAGCACTTGATCTGAAACAATTATAGGTGTGTTTCTTGCTTGAGCCACCTTTCTTAATTGTTACATAGTTGGAAGAGTTTTATTTGCCTTTAGATGATGAGCATGAACCACATATTCTTGACCTATTTTGGTTAAATGATATTGACTATTTTCCTTGTAGAATATTTCTTTACAATCATACAAGTATGGACTTCCTAAGACCATTCCACATTCACTTAGTGGCACCACATCACATGTTACCTCATCCAGAAACTTAGATGAAATTGAAAATTTTAATGTGCACTGCCTAGTTATGTGCATTTGATGATTGTTTCTTATCCATTTAAGTGTGTAAGGCTTATGATGTATCTGTGTTTTTAATCCCAAATGCTTAACCAATTCCTTTGAAATAAAGTTAGATTGAGATCCACTATCTATCAATGTTTCAACCTTAGTGTAACTCATTACAAACCTTATGTGAAATAAGTGACTTCTACAATCAAATCCTTCACCAATTTTACCTATCATACCAACCAATGAGACTTTAGATTCATCACCTAAATTTCATCCCAAGTATGTTGGTCATGTTGTTGTTGCAACTGTTTGCCTCCCTTTTCTTTATTTTAACTACTTTGGTCTCTTCTCGGTATGTAATTGTCAACAACGTTCCTCATCATGCCCTTCTTTCTTGCAATGCTTGCAAGAGGTCTTCTCTTCCTTTCTTGCCACTGAATTTTCCTTCTTTCCATTCCATGGTCCTCATCATGCCCTTCTTTCTTGCAATGCTTGCAAGAGGTCTTCTCTTCCTTTCTTCCTTTCTTTCCACTGAAATGATATCACACTATGAGGATACAAGGAGCAATACCTTCTTTAGTCAATTGATAAATCTCAATCAAAAGGGTTCAGTTACCGAGCACATTGAGAACTTCCAAAGATTTAATATAAAGGTAACCGATATTCCATATGAGCACTTGATTGATGTATTCATAGGAACTTTAAAAGATAACATTCAACA
>JASDQU010376476.1:0-11362 GCA_032191745.1 Picea mariana | reverse complement strand
ATTCTTTTCTAAACCAGGTACATATAGAACATTGCTTAAGTGAACATGATTACCTGATTCCAATTTGATGGAGGCTTGTCCAAATCCTTCAACGGGGTAGGTGCTTTTGTCTCCAAGCTCCACTTTGTATGATGTCTTTCTCTCATTTAGATCTGAGAGTCTAGCTTGATCTCCCGTCATGTGCTTGGAAGCTCCATTTTTTATTATCCACATATCATCTTCAATTGTCCCGGTAAGTGCTGAGTAATGTAAGAGACTGATTATTTCGCACATGTCTTCAGTTGACTAATAACTGGTCATGCCTTGATCCAAAACTTCAACTGCGTCATCTCTCTCTTCTGAGAAAGTCAATAGGTGCACTGAGTTAGGGTGCAACTAGATATCTTCTCCTTGATCAAGATGCTCCATCACAAGGTGCTGGATCTGAGAGTTAGGGTTTCTGCAACTGCTACTGCTAGTAACCCTAGTTGCAGTTCTTTGGAAGCTGCTCCTGCTAGTAACCCTAGTGGTAGTTCCTCAATGAGCTCAATACCTAGTGGTTATGTTTCCTTCCAGTGTTTTAGGCTGACTGAAGGGTGTGTGGGCCCATAACCTGTTAGAATATAGAGGATTGTGCTCATTTAACCATTGACGATACCCTCGTCACCCAACCACATGCCTTAAGCCACCCTCCGAGCACCTTGACCTTGACCGAGAAGAGAATTCTAGATACAATCTATAGCCAAGAGAGGCTAAATGAACCAAACAAAAGAATAGAAACTAAACTGAAAAGATGATCCCACCCAAAAGCTAGCACACCACTCTCCCAGCTTTCCCAGAAAACCTGCGCACCAAACTTTTGCTACCTGCAACTGCCTACGCAGATATTGCTCTCACTGCAACTGCTGAGATGACCAATAATGAAACTGGTGCCCTGTATTTATAGTGGACTGGCCAGTCTAACTGGGTCTGACCTGGCCAGTCTAACTGGGCCGACTTCTCCTTCTGGGCATTAATAAATTCAATATAAATATATTTGTTCAGTCGACAACTTGTCTAGGGTTTCCTTCAATTCTTTGCTTCCTTCCAGAGGATTCTAATCTCTTCATAGGTCATAATAGAGGTTTATACCTCTCAAAGCTACTATAACATTAACATCAACGTCGCGGTCGCTCAACAGTTCTTCCTCATATTCGATGGATGTAGGGCCAAGGTTGGAGACATTCAACTTGAATTGAACAAAGAATTCCTCAGTTCAGCGATGGGTTTACCAGCTAAAGGGCATAGGTGGTTTAAGAATTCGAAGGTGGATGAAGTGCCGTGGCCGCTCCTGTTTACATTGAGGAAAATTGTCAGTTGTGACAGAGGTATGCCAGTCACTGCCCTTAAGTATCGATGGCATGATTTATTGGCCATTGTTAATCAATTCATGACTTGCGAAGGTCGTTATGGTTTAGTGTTTCTTTACCATCTCCGGTTGCTTATGAATTTCATGGATTTCCCTATGAATATGCCTCACTACCTCCTACGCAGTCTGTATAAAATGTCTAAACTATTTAAGAGGGAAAATGATGATTCCAGCCTTTTCCATCATTGTTTGATCAAAATTGTTATTGTCCATCATTTGAGGCTGAATGGTGACTGTTGGCAAGCTTTCCTATCAAGGAATGGCTTTGCCACTCCTGAATGTGTTCAAGTGGACAAGACCGTGGTCACTAAAACCCTTGTTGGGCCTGCCGTGCCACCTCCTACCCTCCTACCCGCTGTCAAACCCTCGAACTACCCCAACGCTGACCTACCCGATTCCATGCCTAATTCATGTTCAAAGGATAGTGTTAAGAAGCCTGCAAGAAAAAAGGGGAAGGGTAATACAGACGTCAACAACATGGGGAAGAAAGTTGCACGCTGGGTGTCTAGGTGTGCTCGGAACAAGCCCAAACAAAACACAGACCATAATCCTATTGCTTTGAGAGAAGATTTGGACTCTGAGATTGAACGTTTTTTGACCGAGGAATACCCCTACTCTCACGGCCTCTATTCTGTTGAACCCTATGAATATGTGTCCAACCTTCCACCGTGCCTAAAGAATGACCCTAAATTCACCAGAATTAAGCTTGACAGTGGAACCCCTGGTAATTTAAAAGAACCCTCACCTGTAGTGACTCAGCCTGATCAACCATAGTGCACTCAATGCAACTCTTGGCTCGAACGATACTACACAGATGTTCCTCTGTTGCAATCCAAGATTAAGTCCTTAGAGGACTGGGTGACAGTGTTGTCTAAGGAAAATGATAGACTGCAAGCCAACGATAAGAGGCAAAACACCATGGGTTCTATCGTGTTCAGAAATGTTGAGGCAGTTATTTCCTTTGTTAACTCAAAGTTATCCTGACCGAATCGTATCCCTACAACCAAGGTAATTTATTTCAACATCAATTTTTTGAATGATTTGGTTTGAATTAGCATAGCTGATTGTGTTTGCTCTGAATTAGTTCTGTTTTTTTTGAATTGATTCAAAAAACGATTCTGTTTACTTCGAATTACCAAGAATGATTTCATTTTGGATTGTGTTTGCATTGAATTAGTAAACAAGATTTCGCTTTGATTTAGCATAAACTATTGTGTTTGCGTTGATTTTTTTGCTAAATCAAATATAGTTCTGTTTGGATTGAACCGATTTAACACAATTTTGTTGTCCTTGAATTAAGCATGAATGATTGTATTTGTTTTGAACTAGTAACAAAAGAATTGTTTGATAGATCGCATACATTCCTGTTATCATTCTATTAATTCAATACGATTTCGTTTGTTTCGAATTGGCATAAAAGGATTTGGTTTGTTTTACCAAGAATGATTTGCTTGTTTTGGATTGGTAATAAAGGCTCTCTTTGGTTGACCGTATACATTCTTGTTATCATTTGGATTCATTTAAAATGATTTTTTTTATAAATATGACCAGCTACAGAATCGTGAGATTCTATAGCTAGTCATAAAATTTGGATTTTTGTTGATTTTACAATTAAAACATTATCTAAAATTGTTTACTCTTGCCCATCTATAGGTACACATGAATTTCAATGGGAATTGGATCTGCTGTGGTAGTTTAGAACATGCTTTTGTTACATAGTTTTGGTTTAAGTTGTTAGTCTTAGGCAGAGATAGGAATCTTGGAGATTGTTCCCATATTTTTTGTGAACAATTTTGATACTTTCCACAGGGATGTTTTACCCTGTGGCCTTTATATACTTATTATTTTTTGTAAACAACCCATCACTGTTGGGAGAACAAAGACTATGGACTTATGATGATACAGACTCGAATAGAAGTGGATTTGTTGTACGGCTTTAGCTCCAATTTATCTTACTTTGTTCAAGTTTATGTGCATTTTAATTTGTAATCAAATTATTGACTACTTTAGATATCAATATTTGTTACAGGTTGATGCGATATAATTTAATGTGTTTTCCATATTTGATGTCTCTTATTTTACATACAACAATTATCCTGTTTCAATTTAATGAGCAGAAGGTTTATCTTCGTTGTTAAGTGAACAGTTATGTACAGATCTTCGCACTGGGATTTATCTAAATGTGATGATTTGTAAACTATAAGATCACTATTATTTTATGTCTTGTTTGTTCTGTCATTCATATTCAAAGAGCATTGCTGCTTCCTGTTTACAAGAAGCTTGTGGAAAATCTGGTGCGGATTTCTCCCATCAAACAACTGAATTGAGTACTGTGAACAAGACAAATAGGAAGCGCCTCTACAGGTCAGTTTGTTATTTGCAATTTAATAGTTAAATAAATTCGAGAATTCTTAGTAGTTTAGATAGATATATAGTATAGACTGTTATCTTAATTGCTTAGCTTAGTTAGTTTTTATTTCACTTCTTTCACAGAAAAGTTATAAAAGTCCAAAAGAAATAGCTTCACTGTAATAAGACAATTTACAAATGATTTTTGAAAATTTAGATCAAAATTTGTATTCTGTAAATACTGTACATATATAATTGAGATTTAATTCTGTTGATAGCTGAACATTTAAATAAGTAGAATGATTGTTTTGCAATATTAGTTAGTGAACTGTATATATATTTTAGAATTGTATATAGTTTGCTGTAGTTAGTTTTTTTTTTTACTTAGATTAATTTCCTTAGCTTAGTTTTTCTTTCATTTTCCTAGGACTTAGATCGGCCAACGAAGTTGCTAAACCCATCGGAGTGGATCATTCCAAATGGCTTGGGTTATTTAGACAACCCCGGACCGGATCCACCCCTCCAATTGATGAGTGGTCAATTTCATCTGTCAACAAATGGCGCTAGAAGGAGGGACTGAAAATTATTAATGGCACGAGGCGGTCGTAAGAATCCTCCACCACCCAACCGCTCAACTATAGTGACAAGAAGTCATTCAAACGACAACATCATACCTCAAACAACAACCACATCAAACGACGATCTAAGGATCATAGTTGAACCGGTAACCCCAAATCCTACAGGTGGTGACGTGCAAGAGATTGTTCACCAATCTCTCTTAAGAACACATAGTGCCTTCGCCCATTTAAGGAAACCAAATCGACCTTTGGACCAACCTTTAGATTTCTCTGATATCAGAGAACAACTTGGAGACACTAACCTCACTTTGAACCCTACAGATCCAACCCTCACTCTTGCTATAGGAGGGTCTGGAATACTACCCTCACCACCTCCATCATCTCCTTTTTCTTTTGGAGAAGACTCTTCTGACAAAGGCAGTTCCTCTTCTCAGCCTTCCACACCGCCCACACCAATGGACAACCAGAACAATCCTGCTAGACCCTGGATCGACCAAGATGCAGTAGCCATACCTGGGCCTCAACATCCATTACCCAAACATATGGAGAAGTGGCTTCCCTAGTTTGACCCTGACTCTAAATAGATCGCCGAAGATCACATTAAAAATTTTATGTTAGCCATTAGACTCCGTAATGTCGAGCATGGAGATGTAGTCTGTAGGTTGTTCCCCTACACTTTCAAGGTCAATGCCTCTATTTGGTACTTTTCCCAGCAACCCCATATCATCGTGTCTTGGGAGAAGTTTGAATCCTTCTTTCTTGAGAAGTTCGGAGATGATACGTCCCCTGAAGTTCTAGTCATGGAGATTTCTAGTTTAAGAATGAACCCCAAAAGAGAAAATCAAAGACTTTAACCAAATATTTTTAACACTTAAAAACTGAATCCCTATGGACTCGATGCCTGCTGAGAATCTCATCATAGCATACTATACCAAAGCCTTGCATCAAAGTATAGCCATTTTGGTAAACCGATCTAAGAAAGCCACATTGTTAGAGGCCTTCGAAGAGGCCAGCCAGATTGAAAAAGACATCCTTAGTTTAAAGGACACTACTAGCAACGAAACAGAAACTAGTTCATCTTCCAAAAATAAAATCGAGATCCTCCCTAGACCTGCTCAAAGTAAAACACAGCCTGAAAGCTCAGATTTAGAAAACTTAACAAAAGTCGTTCAAAAATTGTCAAATCAAGCTATAGATTTGAAAAGGACGGCTGAAGAAGCTTCTTCAAGCAAAGGGCCTTACAAACCCCTGTTTAGGAAGCCTTTTCCCACCAACTGACCTAATCCAAACACCGAGGGCCTAAATCTAGAAAGTTTGCAATTCACCCTTCAAACAATTCTAGAAGCCCGGGATAACTTGATGCCCCCTAAGATCCCTGAGGAAGTAGTTGAACAAGAGACAGTTGAAGAAGAAGAATCTTCTACGAACATTTTTGGACACTTCTCGGATAGCATTTTTCAAGCTAATTTCGAGACAATACATCCCTACAATACTAGGAGTAAGACAACAAACAAACCTTCTCCCGAAAACATTATGACTTTTTCCCCAAAACAATCTAAACCAGCTAAGACTAAACAGAGTCATGTAAACCCCAACTTAGATTATGATTTAGTTGAAGATCTAAAAAAGTTAAGGGCTAACATTTTTGTTTATGAATTACTGAAATTTCTGTTTCTGCTGCAAAAAATGTTACAGAATATTGCAGAGAACAAAAAAAATGGTAGTTCAAGCAGTAAGAAGGTTGTTCAGAACAAAGTTCCTCAGAAGACTTCCGCTAAGAATAATTATGATCCTCGCGAGAAGGGAAGCCTTCCTGTAAATAATGTAACAAATGTAGATAAATTAGCCTCAGAGGCTGCGAGTAAAAAGCCACAAGCTTCCACCATTAGCACTCGCAGAAATGTACCTCCATTTTTGTTAACTTTCGAAATCTTTAATAGAAATGTGCACAATTGTATGGTAGATTCAGGAGCGTCATCCAATGTAATGCCATGGCCGAAGTTGAACCATCCACCTTAAAAATCATCCAACTTGATCGGACTAGTGTTAAAGTTATAGGCGAATTAAGGAATGCGCTTATAAGATTATTGTCTAACCCCAAAGTTCATCAAGTAATTGATATTATTGTTGTGGATATTCCAGAAGTGTATGGTCTGTTTTTAAGCAGGGACTGGTCAGAGCAGCTACACGGCTATTTCGCGACATATTGGTCTCAACTGTGGCTGCTCGAGAATGACAAACCCAACAAGATCAAGGTAAATCGTGAACGCTACCTAAAGCTCATAGTCACAGATTTAAATGATCCCAATGAACCATTTAGACCTTCTGCTGATTCACCTGAAATACAAGGGATGGATACCTTTTTCGGCAATTTCATGGCCGAGACTTCAGCTATCATTGATCCAGAACAACAGTCTGAGATTGTAGCATATGTGCAGCAAACAGTTTCTACACAATGGTCTCATGCACCCAATAAAAATCAAATATGGTCTCTTTACTTTGACAGGTCAAAGTCCAAAGAAGGAGCTGGTGCAGGCTGCGTTATTATCGATCCAGCAGGTAACAAAACCCTGATTGCATGTAGGTTAGAATTTGAATGTACTAATAACACAACATAATATGAAGCTTTATTACAGGGTCTCAGAAAAGCATTAGATATGAACATTCAAAATTTGACTGTCTTTGGCGATTCAGAAATCGTGGTTAGACAGGTAAGAGATTCTATCCACTGTTTGTCTCCACATATTAAAAGATACCAATCCGAGGTATGGAATTTAATGAATAAGTTTTCTGCTTTCAATATAAATTCTATTCCTAGATTGAATAATTATGAAGCTGATTTATTAGCTAACGTAGCTTCCAAACTCTTTCCTGTAGAAGGATTGTCCCCGAACGCATTCTTCATCAAACTGTTGTTCATGCCATCCGTTCCCGACAACATCATGAATTGGAGAGTCTTCAACGACGATCAACAAATTATTAGTTTCCTGCATATGGAAGAAATGTTCCAAGGCGCGGTGATCGATGAATGCACTCATGACGACAATCTGCACGATTTCATGGTAATACCAGATCCGAGATCTCCTGAATATTCATCGGACATGGTAAATTCGATCCCTAAATCTGTAGTTAGATTAGAATTTTTTTACGATTTTCAAGATAAATTCAAAAAATCGGTCAACTGTAAAACCAATAGTTCCTCGTTATCATATGAAAAGTAAACTTGGGAACCAATGACAATCCACAGTGCATTAATTTAGGGGTGGGGTGTACTAAACAAGAAAAAACCGCATTTGTTAAATTGTTTAAGGAATTCAAAGATGTTTTTGCATGGATGTATGATGACCTTAAAACTTTTGACCTTAACATCATACAACACGTCATTCCTATGAAACCCCAAACCTTGCCGTTTCAACAAAAGTTAAGAAAAATGCACCCTAAGCTCGAACCGACCGTCAAAAAAGAATTAAATAAACTCCTGAATGCTAAGATAATTTTCCTAGTTAGGCACACGCAATGGGTTTCTAACCTTGTCCCTGTCCAGAAGAAAAGTGGGGAAATCCGACTATGCGTCGATTTCTGAAACCTTAATAGAGCGTCTGATAAAGACAAGTACTCTGTCCCACCCATGGAATAGATCCTTCAACAGGTATCTGGTTCTGAAAGACTATTCTTATTGGATGTTTTTTCAAGGTACAACCAAGTCCTGATGTCTCCTCCAGACCAACTTAAAACTACTTTCCGCACTCCATGGGGCACCTACGCTTATAGGAAAATGCCCTTTGGACTGATTAATGCCGGTGCAACTTTCCAGAGAGCGATGGACATCGCTTTCCGAGGCTTAATAAATCAATCCATCGTATTTTACTTAGATAATGTTACTATATTTTCTAAAAACAAAACTGATCATCTAGCTCATTTGAGAGCCGTTCTACAACGATGTCGTAAGTACGACATTTCCTTGAATCCTAAAAAATCTATCTTCACAGTAGAACAAGGTAAACTCTTAGGATTTATTGTGTCAAGAAAAGGGATGATTATCGACCCTGAAAGGACTCAAGTCATCTCAAAACTTCCCCCTCCCTCATCCAAAAAGTCTATGCAGTCTTTCTTAGGCTAGATAAAGTTTGTCAGGAGAGTCGTCCCCAGTTTTTCTGAAATGGTGAGACCTTTACATAATTTAATTAAGAAAGACACGCAATATCATTGGGGACCCTTAGAAAACTAGGATTTTAATTCAATAAAAAAGGCCATAATAGATGCTCCTTCTCTCATGAGCCCCGAATTTTTGCAAGAATTCAGGCTCTACACTTTTTCTTCTGACTGCTCCTACGCTGTTGTCCTAACTCAAAAGAACGCTGAAAACAACGAAGTCCCAATTGCCTTTATGAGATCTGCTTTCAAAGGTGCAGAAATTAATTACCCAGTAGTAGATCAGCAAGCCTACATTGTTTTTAAAGTAGTCAAGAACTTTCGATCTTATCTTTTGAAATCTAGGATGAAAATTATTGTCCCTTACCCAGCCGTCAGAAATCTGTTAGTACAGAAAGAACTAGGTGAAAAGAGGGCGAACTGGGTTACCTCCTTACAGGAGTATGACATAGAAATCACCCCAGCTCAAATATTGAGAGGCCAAGGGTTATGCAAGTTAGTTGTTGACTCAGCAACAGGACCGCAATAAGAAAATGATATGTCGAACCCAGGATAGTGCAATCAAAATTCAATCTACTGTGCACAAAACTCTGTCAGTCCCTGGTATGATGATATAAAATTATGTCTTGAACATGGGTCAGCCCCCCGTCACCTGGATCCCTCTAAAAGAAGAGCGTTAAGATCAAAATATTCCTCCTTTCAGTTGATTAATGGTATTCTATTTTGTCAAAATTTTGATGGAGTACTAATGCGCTGTCTTGAGAAAGATGAAGCAGAAAAGGTCTTGCTAGAATTGCACGCAAGAGAAGCTGGTGGGCATTTTGGTGGGGACACCACTGCCCATAAAGTTTTAAGAGCTGGTTATTACTGGCCCACACTTTTTAGAGATGCTCATGCCTTGTGTCACAAGTGTATTATTTGTCAAAAAGCGTCCAGGCGGATATAGAAACCAGCCTTTCCTTTGCAGGCTGTTTCAGTAGACTCCCCTTTTTAGTAGTGGGGCCTTGATATTATAGGTCCAATCAATCTGCCATCCTCACAGTAGCATAAGTGTATCATAACAACCATGGATTACTTCACCAGGTGGTCTGAAGCTGCCGCATTAAAAACTGTGAATACCAGTAAGGTAATTGCCTTTTTAAATTCAAATATTATTACTCGTTTTGGTATCCCTGACTGTTTAGTATTCGATAACGCTTCTTATTTTTGGTCTCTTGAGATGAGAGAGTTCGCTTTAGAAAAGGGAATTAACTTGAAGTATTTTTCCAGCTATTACCCCCAGGGCAATGCATTAGCAGAATCAACAAATAAGAATCTGATTAAAATCATCAAGAGAACGGTATCTGAAAATCACAAAAATTGGCATAATGCACTATTAAACGCAATCTGGGTCGATAGGGAAGCACCAAAAACTGCTGTAGGTAACTCTCCCTTCTTTCTCGTCTATGGTAGAGAAGCAATTCTTCCACCACATATTCTTCTTCCCTCATTGCAGCTATCACAAAAAATACAAGAAGAAGACTGTCCCCCTTTGAAGAATCGAATTAACGCTTTAATAAAACTAGAAGAGGTAAGAGATTAAGAAAAACGTAAGTTAGATCAACATCAATTAGTGGTCAAAAGCTGGTTTGATTCCAAATCTGCCTCTGATAGGAACTTCTAAGTAGGTGACCTTGTCTTGAAATGGGACAAACCGCATGAGGGAAAGGGAGAGCATACAAAGTTCCAGAACTTATGGCTAGAACCGTTTTTAATCGCTAAGAAATTGGGTCCCATCTCTTTCCGATTACAAAATCTAGAGGGACAACCAGACACCTATCCGGTGAATGACCAAGCTCTGAAAAGATATTTCTCTTGATGACAACCCTATGTATACTGTGTAAATATTTTTCTTTTGTTTTCTTTTCTTTTTCTGTTTTGGTTTTGATTTTTCCTTACACTTATCAGTTTTTGCTTTTTGGAAATACACATACTTGCATTTAGAAATGTTCAGACAAAGAAAATAGAAAACTATTTCTCTGAAATGACTGCTGAAAAATTGTCTAAACATCAAGTATAATGCACTTCTGAAATTTACAGCCATGATTGAGAAAAGACTATTGTTTGAAAGAAGTTTATTGATTTCAATCTGTAAGTAAAGCCTGCCATGATCATCCATTATCTTCTTACGCTGTCCCTGTTCCTTAAGGGAATGACTCAGAAGATGTCTCCCTACCTTAGAAGTTCGATTTTGTAAATAAACCATCTCTGAATCTTAATGAAGGACATTTTTAAAAATTCTTTCAAGGTCTGAAGAAATATGTCTGAAATATCATAATTTTCCTCGTCACCCCGCTCAATTATATATCTTTAAAAATTAAATAAATCATAAAAGAGCTGTGGGAAGTGCTTGTAAACCCGCTGGGATGCTGAACAGGTCTGCTGGCAGCGAGTAAATGCATGCATGATGCCAAGACAACTTCGCCAGGGTACTGAACAGGCCCACTGGCAGCGAAGCAATGTCGGGTATATGAAAATTCACAAATATGGAATCTCTTGACCTTAAAAAATGTCCTTTATTTTGATCTGAAACTTCTTGGCAAGATACAGATGTCAGAGTGGGTTAAATGCAAACCTTGTCGAGGCTATGGATGCCTACTGGCAGCAATGGCTCTGTCAATACTATTGGAGATTTATCATTAATATCATGACTCGCTTGTCTTAAGACTGTTATCATTTTTCATCTTTTAAGCACAACTGAAATATTTGATTAATGATGATGTTTAAACAATTTTCTGGTTGTTTTTGAGTTAGAATTATTCTCATTATAATAATCTGGATTTGTTCTTTTGGCAGAGATAACTGCTTCTACCAGTGTGTCGCCATTGTTGGCAGCCATTTTTCATTTTTATCTTTT
>JASDQU010376474.1:0-11362 GCA_032191745.1 Picea mariana | reverse complement strand
CATCTTTTCACATCTATATATGAGAAAAGATGAGAAAGTTATTAGGAGTGGGTAAAAGAGAAGGTTAAGAAGACATATTAAGATTGACCACTATCTATTATTTGTTATAAGGGATACTATTACTTTCTTACTATTCATATTTCTTTATCATTGAACATTGTTACTTTATTATTGGTCACCTTAATCGTTATGTAACTTTTGAATTGTCCTTCTTGATAATACTCTCTAAATTTTGAAGTAAGTTTGTTTGTTGTCTCTAAAGTTTGAAGTAAATTTGTTTGTTGTCATTTAAGTAATGACCCGTGGGCCCGAGCACATCACACCTTCCACCTCTATTACTAAATATTTTTCATGCAAAACCACTCTCGCATGTGTGTGCTTGAAGCTTACTCCATGCCATGCCATCCATTGACAGATAGATGAGGACAACACAGACTAGTAATAAATTTGTACTAACCAACTGAGAAATCATGGATGCAACATCCATGATGGTTGATAATACTTTTGTAATTTTTAGTTTCTACCAACTATTAAATATTTGTTGTGCAAAAACAATATGGCACGTGCTTTCTTGAAGATTACTCCAATCCATGCCATGTCATGTTATCCATTGGCATATGGATGAAGACAATGCAGACTAGTACTAAATTTCTATTAACCAACTGATAAATCATGGAGGCAACAACCATTATGAATGATAATAATTTAGTAATTTTTGGTTTCTACCAACTATTACTAAATGTTTGTCGTGAAAAACCACTCTCTCGTGTGCATGCTTGAATTTTACTCCAATTCATGCCATGCCATGCCATCCATTAGCAAATGGATGAGGACAATATAGAATAGTAACAAATTTGTACTAACCAACTGAGAAATCATGGATAAAACTATCCTTCTTGAACTGTTCTTCTTGATAATACTCTCTAAAGTTTGAAGTAAGTTTGTCATTTAAGTAACGAACATGCGTGGGCCCGAGCACATCACACCTTCCACATCTATTACTAAATATTTTTCATGCAAAACCACTCTCGTGTGTGTGTGTGCTTGAAGCTTACTCCATGCCATGCCATCCATTGATAGATGGATGAGGACAATACAGAGCAGTAATAAATTTTTACTAACCAACCGAGAAATCACGGATGCAACATCCATGATGGCTGATAAAACTTTTGCAATTTTTGGTTTCTACCAACTATTGCTAAATATTTGTTGTGCAAAAACACTAAAGCATGTTCCTTCTTGAAGCTTAATACAATTTATGTCATGCCATGCCATCCGTTGGTGGATGGATGATGACAATACATACTAGTGATAAATTTATACTAACCAACCAAGAAATCATGGATACAACATCCATGATGGATGATAATACTTATGTAATTTTTGTTTTCTACCAACTAGACCACAACTACATCCACACTTTGCTTTGCATGTTTTCCATCATCACGATCTACGCAACACTATCATCTACCATTTCGCAGATGGGAATGGGAATATACATCATCCATGATTGATTTCCTTGGGTTACTTTTCTTGGATTTTACTTTTCACCGATAATTCTCTAATAAGGTTGAGCCCCACTTGCCATTATAAGATCCATATTCCTTTCTTTTCTTCAAACTCTCCCTTTTCTCTTACTCCATGCTTCCAACATCCATAGAGTTTGCTACTTCCTTTTGAATTCTCCCAACTCTACAACACATTAAATACCAAAATGTATAGATTATTTTCACAAGATAAGTATAAATCCTCTGGTAGGGGGGAATATAACTCAACCTCACCCTAGATCAAGATCTAGGTTGTGGGTGGGAGTAAATAGTTTAAAATGTTTTCAAAATAGGTGTAGTGGAGGCAATGATCCACTCATTTACTTAGTTAATCGAATTGATCCATACCAAATACACTAGGAACCATCGGATCCATCCAATAGGAGCAATAATTGGAAAAAGTGGATGGAGAGAGCTCCAAGAAATCTAGCATGTATACTCTGATCAACTTAAACAATAGCATATCCAGTGTCGTCCTTTGAACATAACCATTTGCTAGAAGGGGAAGGTGTAATTTCTCCGCATAGCCCACCCATTTTGAAAACCAGACAAAGGACATGATTGGGCAACTTATTATTTTCCTAACGTGCTAAATATAAAGTTGACAACAATGACTAGGAAAATTAAGCACAGTAATGTCAAAGGAAGGTTCAGGTGCAGATGGAGGGTTTTACTGAAGGTAATATAACCATTGAATTTCAAGCCAAAATCTATAGCATAGAATGAAATTAAATTACTAGGGATGACGAGCCAAACCCACAATTGATCAAATGAATTAATGGTCGAACAGTCAATCATTATATAACAACATGAAACTTATTTAAAAAATAATAAAAGGTATTATAAATGACAGAATTAGAGGTATCCAAAATGATGGGAATTGTAATTGACAAAAGTGTTGGAACATTGGGTTCCTTGGTAAATCTCACCTTGTCGGATTAAGGGAGTTGACCAATTCTTTGGGCCGACCACAGACTAAATATGGTTGATTGTGTCCACATTTGGATTCCAGATCCACCTTTTATGGACAGGTACAATTGACGCGGTTCATGGTTGTTTGGTTTGTCCCATGACCAAACCTATTTATAGATGATCCCTCAGATTGATCTATCACCATCGAATCATGAAGATAAATTGTGCTTCAGTGCAACGATGTCTTTAGACACCACCACTGCTTTCGTATTTGTGTTCTCCTATATGGTTATTTGTTCGACCCAACATAGTAAACTAAGGAGATGATGTCGTGAGGTCCGTGGGTAGAAGAAATGGAGTGTTGAGATCCAGAAGACCGCCAAATCCCACATTGAGCAGACATAGCCCCTCCTCTCCACAACACATTGCCATTCATTGTCAACAACATAACAACATCTGCCACATCAGCCTGGTCAATAGATCATAGAAGGTCTTGCTTCATGAGGTAATTAGTCCAGTCTCATGGTAAGTGTCACTTCAATATAATTGAAGCATTTGAGCATGTTGCAAAGAGTCCTTTCTTGATTACTAAATGTTTGCTTGGAAATTATATCTTTTTCCTTATTTCACCTTGGTGGTTGACATGGTATCGTAGTAAGTTGGTCACCCTCGGGAAAAGGGTTTCTACTGGGGGGTCTCCTTGAAGGTTCATTATACCATCCCTGCTCATACTTTCCACACTTCTTCCCCTTTGTTTCCTCATATTTTGGTTTTTTGGGTTCATTGACCCCAAGAAGGGCTTGTACCTCATTTCATGGGAAGAAGGGGTTGAAGGCCTAGAGGTGTTGTAGCTAGCATTGTAAAAGTAAAAATCCATGACTTATCCTTCTAGATGCTCACCCTAAGGTCCTGAGAGCCATGAAACGCTTCTCCATAAAAATGAAGGACCTTTAAAAATAAAAATTTCTCGCTTAATGGGGAAATGCATTGTGGTGTCCTTTAATTTCCAGTGCATATGACACTCAATGTGTTCTAAATTCAAGTGGCACTGCGGTGCTCTTTTTCTTTCCATTTCACATAGCACTTAATGTTCGAACCATAAAAAGAAAGGAAAATAAAGGGCTTGGAAAAATGTTTCATTGCAAATGAAGGGATGCAACACACCCTCCACAAAGGCACCCGTAAATGAGACAATATGATCCCCTGATACATCAAGAACCCCATGCCCAAGAGTACTTGCCCCATCCACCTCATACTCATTACATGGCATAGAGAGGGTCTTCTTGGGAAACATTCCTTGACTTTGGGATTGGCCTACCCAATAGGGCACCATTGCACCCCTCCCATATCTAAATTTGGCAAAGTCTATAAGGTCTTTGAGCATGTGTTTAATTTGAAAATGGGGGACTTAATGCACTTGTTTGGGTGGTTCTTTTATTAAATGTGGCTTAGTTGGAATGATTCATGTGAATTGTGGACCCTTGGAGGGCATATTTGATTGTCTTTGCAGAACCTTGCTCGGTGAAAGCTATTCATGGAGGGACTAAGCCACTTGGACCTTCATAGGGGATTGAAATCCCATTGAATGGATGTTGCGTCCCACTCATCGGAGGCCTAGAATGATGAACATTACACCTTGGAGGACTTCCTTGGCACATGAACGAGGTCCAGGATGATGAAGAAGGGATAGTGTCACCCTCCTATGCCAAAACATCTCTCTTGGGGAGATTGACGTCACACATTTGGGAGGAATGTTGGCCATTTTAGTGCACTTGGTGGTGTTGTGGACTTAAAGCCCAATCTTTTTGCTTGATATGGGGGTGGCATGGAATATTTATAGCATGACGTCCTAGCCTTTGGAGGCTTGTATTCACACATGCCACCTTGGAGGAGAGTTTTATGGATTTACATGCCATCATTTTGTTATTTTTTGTCATTTTGTAGCTTATGTGGGAAAAAAGAGAAAAATGATTTGCTAATTAAGCATTGTAACTTAGGTTTTAGCCTAAAATTGTATTTAATTGTAATGTGGACAAACTATGACTTGAGTTTCCTCATATAAATATGAGGCAAGTCGTTTTCATTTGGATATATCTCATTAGTTGATAGAAACACTTCTTGGACTGAAATTTCATCCCTCTTGGACAAATCACTATCTCTCTTTTCGTGTCATAATGGATGCAACTCTCGTTTATTAGAGCAATAAAGGCTAGCGACTTCTCTTGATGTTGTTTCTTGGAAATGTTTTGGATGGTATTTGGTATTAAAGGGTATTTTGCATGCTATCTCTTGGATTTGGTGAGTAATTTCTGCAATTTATTGTCATCTTGCTTGTTTTCAAGAAATATATCTTAAAACCCTAGGAGGAATAAAAGGGATTACACCCTCCATCAAGGTTTATTCTTCTTTGTTTTTGAAGCGATATAAGGCTTGAAACAAGGATTAAGAGGGTTTACACCCTTGTTGCAAGTCTTAGCTAGGGGTGATTTCTCTAGGAAGTAAGAGGGTTTACACCCCTAGAGAAACATTAAACCCTAGTTCATCTTGGATTCCACACTGGATGATTTAGAAGGATTGTTGTTGCGTTTTATAAGGGTTTGACTCTAAAAAAAGATATTTTCTTCGTCCTTGTTTAGTTTTCCTTCCAAGGAAGAGACTCCATTCACCCAATAACAAGGCACTAATCTTTGCATTGGAGATTGTTAATTGTTGCATTGGTAAACGTGAAAATTGATGGTTTGGAAATGGTCAAGTTGGATTTGAAATTTACATGCTTTAGACTCTCTTATACTCCAAGGACATCTTGATTGGTCAAGTGGTTAGTTTTTTGTAATAAACATTAAGCTACAACCATTAGGGCTGCAGTAAACTCTCTTTCTCAACAAGTTTTCTTCACTTTTGACCACTGAAATTTGCATGTAAGTAGTGAATTTTGATCTACTTTTCAAGGGCTATTGATTGGGTGTCTTTCTTGTTGATTTTGTTGGTTAAAAGTTTTTTTTTAGCAATAATAATATATGACCATAAGGTTATCATAATATTTTGTTGATAATTCTTTCTTACAACCTTCTTTTGTCATTTAATTCATTGTTTTAAGCATTGGAATATTATCTCTAAGTGCATGCTAATTTGTCCAATATTATATGTTGGTTAGATGATGTAATTTATAGTTGTTATAAATTTTTCATTATTGATATATAATTTCTTATTGCTACAATTTTTTGACAACAAGGTTTCTTGTTGATTCCCCTCTTGTCTTGGGGATTATATCATCATATATTGTCTTGGTTTGGCTTGTCTAATATTGTTTTGCAGGTGAAAAATGCTGGAAACATTTTCCTTGACCTATACTCATCCTCCATCAAGCCTCAAGATCCTCCAATCGTGACCTATATGGGTGGTTCCTTCAGCACTTGTCCTTCTCCCTTACAATCCCACTAGGGTCACCTGAGAAGCTTCCCTTGTGTTGAACTTGTCCATCACTAAAATGAGGGGATAGCTATTGAGATTACAGTGATAGGTGTCCCCAGTTGTATCACACACTTGTTTTTTGGGTTGGGATTTGACCAAACTACAAACTATGCAATAACATGCCCTGGGACCATTGAATGTGTTGAATACGTATGCCCACTGAATTCTCACTAGGGGGAGTCAACTGGTTTGCATTGTGGATACATTGACCACTATTATACCGAAAAAATGGAGGAAAGTTGACTACATCACCTAAAGAGAGTTTCTTTCAAACAAGACTGAGATTTGTGCAATCGGACTTGCCTTTTTTAACTAGACATTGGCTCGACAAGAATTTTGTGGATGCCCTAGCTCTTGCATGCGTGGATGTACTCGTTTCGATAGACTTGGATTCACATCTTGGTCGAATAGTGTTCCATATAGATTCTTCTTATAGCTCGACTCAACCAAACATAACTCGTGGCTTGACTCGGCTGGATGGATTTTTTTTGCTCGACCCAATA
The DNA here is from genome assembly GCA_032191745.1 of Picea mariana. NCBI lineage: Eukaryota > Viridiplantae > Streptophyta > Pinopsida > Pinales > Pinaceae > Picea > Picea mariana. Next base: position 4,929 of record JASDQU010376474.1, on the reverse strand, counting down.
GAAGACTTGACCATGAGTCAATCAATTTATTGCACATCGTCTCTTTTAATTTGCATTCCTATTGAATTTGGAGCTCACTCGATTGGATAGTTTTTTTATGTTGATTCAACCTCCCTCGACCATAATTTGATCCCATAAACCATAATATTTTTTTGACTGGTGTATCAACTAGTTGATCCGTCTACAATCTTTGTCGACTAGTGGATCAACTCGTCAATCTACCTCGAATATTTGTTGACTGGTGGATCAACTCGTCTAGAATCTTTGTTGATTGGATACGTGTGTGGATACCCTATCCCTTTTTTGTTGAGTGGAAAGGAGATATGCCTTGCCTCTTATTATCGACTGACAGAAGGGTTTGATTGGTGTGAATCAATAAGGGACTCAATTTTTATTTCCCTCGACTAGTAGACCTAACCAATTATCTGACTAAACAACCAAGTGGCACATTATAGGCATATATCCTCGAGTAAATGATGGATTGATTGTGCATTGATGTTAGTTCTTTTTTTGCAAGGATAAAAATTGACTTGCTCTTGTGATCTATGTACTCATCGAGGTCGACTTGCTCATTGTTCTTGAACCACTCTATTTTTCCTTCTTCGAACCATTGTTTGCAATTTCTGATATTGTTTGAATTGATGGGTACGCTTCCTTGAATATTTTTTTTGGTAAACTCAAGCTTCTTGGCATTTGGTCAGTCAAAACATTTTTTTTAATCCTTGTTGGGTTCAACTAAGCATATGAACGACTGGTCTAATTCGATTGGTGGTATTATCTTGCATCAATCATTCATTTATCTACTTGATATTATGTCTTGCATAGATTGCCAGTATATCTAAAAATGGGTAAAATATTGCAGGCATTACATGAGCAGAAAGTTTTTGATCAAATTGGTCAAGAATTCATTACATTAATTTTTTTCATTTCCTTGTTGCAAACAGAGAATGCAAGGCTAAAGAATCAGTTGAAGATTGAAGCTATCATGTTTCAGAATATTATGGCTAAGAAATCCCAAAAGGTTGTTATCATGGAGAGCACCATGGAGACTATTTTCATAATTTTTTAGATAATTTGTAGACAAATTGGATCTTGTTGATGATCTAGAGAAGGAAGTGAAAGCTATTATATAAAATACTTCCATGGGCATGGAAGTATACCATTTGACAGAAACCAATTCCCATCTGACTTGTGAAGTTTTCCACTTACAGACCTTTGTAGATGAGCTTCATGCAGAAGATGCTCCTCTTCAAGAAGATAACAATCTCATGTTTGATCAATATCAAGATTTGAAATAAGATGATGATGCTTTGTTTCTATAGCTTACTGAGAAGGATGAGATTATTCAGGAATTACAGGACTGCATACAAAAACTTGAAGATGAAGCTCGTCGACTGTAGAATCCCGAGAAGAAGACTATTGTTGTTGAGCTACTAGGCTCACATATTCTTTCTTCCACCCTTGATACTCTTGATTGTAGTCTAGTTTTTTGTAACAAGACTGATAATTGTGTTGTTCCCCCCATATTTGAAAAACACACTACATGTATTGGGTCTCGACAGCTCAACAACATGGGATATACTGAAGGAGGACTTGGGAAGAATGGGCAGGGTATTTCTATTCATATTACCCCTATGATGAAGTCATCTAGAACATCTCTTGGATATTATGTTGTTATTGCCTCATTGCCTACACCTAACTTTAATGCAGTTAGGGAAGTTTTATTTTTTATAGGTGGAGTTCAGATTGGTTTGCTAGAAGAGAAACCTAATGTTAATTGTGTTGAACAGATTGATGAGTTGGTTGTTCCTAACACGCAAGAATTTGAGAATGTTGTTAAAGATGACATTGTTTCCAATATTATGGGTTGTTATATTCCTGTAAGTGGACCAAACTCCGATACTACTTCCTTTGATCAGCCAGAACATAAATATATTCCCTATCGTCATCCTCATCATACACACCAAAGGAATGGCAATCATTCTTTCATAACTTTGCAAAAAATATGTGAAAGACAGAACTGTGGACCAGTACCAACTACCAGGATAGATTGTGGGTGGATTGATGGATGGTCGGGGAACCATTTGACTAGATGTTTGAGGACTTCATATTGTTATGTATCATTAGTTTTATAGTTTTGCAACATTCCTCTTCATTACTATGTATTTCCTTTGGAAGTGGTTGACTATGGTTTGACCAAAGATGACATTCAACTGAGTTTTGACTAGGATATTATCGATTAGAGGTTCAACTAGTATTTTTCGGCTGGAGCTTATACTAAATTGTGTCTGTCAATTGGAGTTTTCGACGAGAACCATTGCTTCTACTTAGAGATCCCTCAATTGTGTTTGTGGGGGAGAGTAATTGAAGTTGTTGATATGAAAGCCCATCTAATGTCTTCGTGTTGACTCGGTTGTTTCTTGTTGAATTAACTTTCACTTGCTAAGATCGACTAAACCATGTTTGGCTGTGTTGTTGGGAGATGCACCGTTACTTGTCGTACCTGATTGACAGAGATTGTTGGATTGACAGAGATGGTTGGATATAGATATTGTTGGATACATAGGTAGTTGCATACAAAGACTATTGGATTGACAACGACTGATTATGTTGGTGTGTTTCTTTTCTAGTCAACTAATTGACTATCCTATACTATCTTGTTGTCTAGTCGACTAATCGACTGGGAATATGTTTTGGAAAACAATTTTGCAACTATTTTTGCATTGGATGCTTTTCATTAATTAAATTGTTGGTGATAGTGTTTTGTCTTCTTCAGGAGTGCTATTGTATTGTGTTTGATCATATTTTCTAGTCCAAACAAATTAAGGGAGGAAAGCTATGTAATTTGTTTTCATCCAAGCTGAATTTATGGGGGAGGTGTTGGAACATTGGGTTCCTTGGTAAATGTCACCTTGTCTAATTAAGGGAGTTGAAAAATTCTTTGGGCTAACCTCTGACTAAATATGGTTGACCATGTCCACATTCGAATTCCAGATCCACCTTTTATGGATAGGTACAACTATCATGATCTATGGTTGTTTGGTTTGGTTCATGACCAAACCTATTTATAGATGATCCCTTGGATCAATCTATCATCATTGGATCATGAAGATCAATTGTGCTTTAGTGAAACAGTGTCTTTAGACACCACCACTGCTTTCATATTTGTTTTCTCCTCTGTGGTTATTTGTCTGTCCCAACAAAAAGTATCAAAAGTTAGAAGGAGAGTTAAGAAAACTATAATGAAATAGGAAACAAACATCTAAACTCAACTATGAATTATGTAGATTTTAGAATAAAACTTGGAAAATAAATTGAAGGAAAGAAATAGAGACAAATTGTTCAAAACAAGGAAAATATTGTACTTATTTGACTAAATATTTATTGATGATCTAAAGACTCCTCTCTTTTTCTGCACCATGCCATCTGATCTATGTTAGCTTAAAAAAAAAATGCATGATATAATTTTATGGGATCCATGCCTCTGTCTTCGCCAACATGACCACAATCTCATAGGAGAGGAAGCATAGAACGCATGAATGAGATTCAAATTCAATAAATAATGAGTAGGAGAATGTGCTTAATATTATTTTATAGGGAATTGCTTGACCTCCCTTCCCCAACAATACAATTTTCGTCATATCCATAACCATATAAATTTTGTTACAATAGGATTTGAATTCACTTTCAAAGTTGGCATTTGAAAAGTTGTTTTATTTTTAAAATCAAAGAAAATTCAAACTCCACATTGTCTATCTCAATTGTTAAAATTCAAACCCTAAATCACACAAATGCAAATGCACCTAACTGTTGTTATTAATGTCATGTGGTAAGGGAAACACTTGAGAAGGAGGAGGGCATGGCCTTACCTGGATGTTGTCATTCATATGTAAAATAGATCTACTTTGTTGAAATAGTGAATTGACTATACAAACTATTGTCTCTTTGTAGACATTCGATAAAATTGAAATGATATAGCGAATATTAGCATGGCACCTATGTACAAATTGAAAAATGGTTTAATTTTTTATTAGGGTTACACTCTAAGATCATTTTTGCTACATTAATGTTGTTTTTCTGCTAAATAATAAGGTTAATTACATATAATGATTAATTTTTTTTATATTCATTAATATTTTAAAATTCAACATCATTTATTAAAGGTTTCATTTTAAGATCATTCTCTTTATTTGTATACATGCTACTTTCCTATATATTTCAACTATATCTAGTGTCACACTCCGAATATGTCTCATATTTTTCAATAAGTTCATGCTCCAAAAAATTTCACTATTTTGACTACTAAATAACAAGGTTAATAGATAGACTAATTTGTTTTTAATCATTAATTTTTAAAATTCATCATCATTAATTAATTGGACTCAAATATCATTCAATTTGTTTGTGTATATGCCTACGTCCCTCATATTTTTCAACGATATAGTGTAGTAGTATAAAGATAATTTTGTTCTCTCTTAGACTTTATAGATTGTCTCTTTATCAATTGGCGGTGTCTTCATGACATGTAGCTCATGGTGGTTTATGTGCCCCCCCCCCCTCTTGTAGTAGATTAGGGGGAAATTAGGCATGGTTGGAGAAGAGAAATCCCTTTAATATTTATCAAGACATGCTTTGTCATTAGAGAAATACCTAAGCTACAAGAAAGGAAGATCAAATGAAACCTACCTACAAAAGTTGAACTAACATCATTTCCATCTTTGAGATTTATGGAGCACCACTCATTGAAGGTGAATGTGGATGAGGTCGCAAACCTAATTGGAAATTAAGGAAGACTTGGTATGACCCTATGGGGTGCATATATGTGGTTGAATGTATATTTAATAGGAGTTCACCCAATAGGGGGCCTACATGTGCAATGGGTGAGAATGTGTATATATAGAGGTCAATATGTGTATAATTATTCAACAC
>JASDQU010376466.1:0-11362 GCA_032191745.1 Picea mariana | reverse complement strand
GGAAAGGCAAACACCCACAGTCAATTGGCAACTAAATTCCAATTTCAGATAAGTGTGACTCTGAATGTTATATTGTCTTGACTAGTTTGTTATAGTATGATCTCATTTGAGCTAGATGATGGAATAATATTCTATCTTGTTTGGATGTTAGATAACTGTGACTCTAACGATATGGCTAACTAAATATTTTGAATTAGAGTTTGAATATTATCTCTTGTCAATGGTTGTCTGTTTAGCTCTTTCTAGAAAAGGAAAACTGTCAATAATGGGATTTTAAATGAATTTGGGGCATAAGGATTTGGACTTTGTACTGGTTAGAAAAACACTCAAAGGGATTGCTCAAGGATCAATTTCACAAATACAAAGTCGGGACAGACTCTACAGGACTCTTTAGGTCCTGTTGATCCTTCAAATTTTCCTTTTTTATGTTATAGAATTCAAGTTCTATGAATGGCAGGCGCTTCCTTCAAACCATTTTCTTGTCCAAGTGACCTCAGGCTTTAGTCCACTAACTTAACCAAATCTTGTGTAATATTTAAGAGTGTAAACCTCTAGGGCCTATCAAAACCCCATATGACCAGGACCCTAGAACGCTGCGCTACACTCAAAATGTGATAAACTATCTGGGCTTTAGGACTTCGAAGGTTTGGGACTCTGTGATGTTTTAACTTCACAACACTCTAATTCTATCGAAGGAAACCTACTGACACGATTACCAAAGAGTTTGAATGATAGCTAGTGGTTTCTTAACAGTTTCCATGGGATCCTCCCTAGCATTAAACCTTGACCAACTTTTCGGTGGTGAAGCTACATGAGTCGTAGATCTAAGGATCTTCAATATCTTTCCTAACTATTGGATATAAGCTATGTTCAATTCAGCATTGAAAATATCCGGGCGTGAAAGTGTTTGAAGTGGACAGAATCCCCAAACGTCGAAGTCGCGAAGTGACACGAGCCATTGATCTATGGACCCTTCAGTGTCTATCTCAATCATTAGATCGAGTATAGTGGAAGGATAGAGTAAGCGACACTACTATATACAAAAAGCATTTGTATCCCCTTTTACCCCTTTGGTGGTTAAACCTTCGGGGAAATCAAAGGGTTAAGAACGGGAAAGGTTAATGACCCCATGACCACCTTCTCTAACTGTTAGATTGTGGGGAGGAATTCAAAGCGATTGTGAGCCGTTGATACGAGGATCCATTGGGATCCTTTCTCGATTGTTTGATCAACTAGTGTAAGTACAACGTAAGTATTTCGACAAAGTCCTACTCTGGGAAATGCAAGGCACAAGGGGTGAGAATGCCCCAAAGTGCCGAAGTATGTGGCGAGGAAGAACGAGACTTTGGGGCTCCGAGAGATTTTACATGTTGGTACATGGTCCAAACACTGAAGTGACGAAGCACCGAAGAACCAAAGTTCCCTTGTTGTAGTGTCCAACTCTGATTGGACGGGCCTGCGTACACCATGATGATGTGGAATGCCTAGATAATTCCATGTGGTGTCGTGGGAGTGGTCGCAAGTTAGGTGTCGAATCCCTTAGAAATTGAAAAGATGAGGCATGAAATCATGCTAATTATATTCTAATGTCGTGATTCCACGTGTATGAGGAAGCCACATGGAGGCATGTAATTTGTTGAGTTAATAGGGAGTGGGTCCCTGTCGAATTTAAAGTATGGAAAAGTGAGAGGAATGGATACACAAGTTCGTCAACCCGCGAACCCAACAAACTAACAAAATAATATAAGTGTTGGGAACTCTTCGGAGTCTGTGAGTCCACAAGTCCAAAAAGAGGAAAATGGTTAAGTGTGAGAACTCTTTGGAGTCTGTGATTCTGTAAGTCCGTGAAGATGAAAAATGGATAAGTAATGAGACTTCTTGGGAAGACTAATTAAAGGGAGCTACATAATTATGAGTCTATGATTCTGCCAAACACGAGAGTGCGTTGGAAGAAGGTCTAAGCGACGATGATTGTAGGCCTGCGTCAAAAGAAGGAAAAGCAACGTGAAAGAAGGGCAAAGAAAGCAACACACCAGGAAAGAAGGAAGACGAGCACAGAGTCAAAGTAAAGAAGGGTTGTATCGAATACCAACTACATGGAAGGAAGTTAGAAAGTGGACAAGTTGATTCCACTTAGAATTAGGGTTTTTTGAGTCATAATCTAAGGGTTTTTATCCATTTTGTAGTATAAATAAAGGATGTATGAGGTAGCTAGGGGGATCATCATTATTGTATCCACAAATTTTGATTGAAGAACCTACTTTTGAAGCACCTTTTTGATTATTGAGTCGAAGTATTTGTTTGTTGAGATTTGCAGAGCTCAGATGGAGTCAGTGTTGAGATGTAATTGAGGTTTAGGTCGTAGGCAGTGGATCTTGGTGTGACATTGGTCAACCTCAATAGTACTAAAACTTGATTTAATGTGCGCAACTCAGGACCCTTTTTTATGAAGAATAATATCTTTGTGGACGTAGCCTATGGGGGTGAATCATGGTAAAAATGGTGTCTCTATGTGTGTTGTTTTGATTTAATATGTTTTATGATGAATGAATGGTTAGATGAATGCATCTGTAGAAGTTATTCACAATGCGCACTAGAATAATCATGCAAAATAAATGGTATTGAATGGGTAAAATAATAGATCTGATGAATGTTATGGAATGATGAGTGTTAAAGTAGAATTAGAAGTAAAAGAAAAATCCTCAATCCCTTTCATGATTGAAAAAACTTGGTTCATGCAATCACCCATAAGCCATCTCGGGTGAGATTGCGTTGTGCACGGTGTAGCCTTCTGGTTTACCAGAAGGGACGATGGTAAATAGGGTTTTGTTGGAGAACTAAGGTAGAAACCTAGTCAACCCATACATCCAATATTTTGCGTGTTTAAACAAGGAAAGAAAAAATACTTGTAGAAAGTATACTTTAGTATTCTTTCAGTCCTTTCTATTGTGTCACTAAAATGAATTTTTTTTTACTATGTTTTCTTTCTTTATAGTGCTTGCTAGTTTTAAAATTGCATTTTGCATCTCTGAAAATGATTTTTTTTTTTGTTTTCGTATTTTTTACGAAAAAGATTCTATAATATTTTAATTTTTTTTTCATTTAAAAGATTGCATCAATAGTGCATCTCATCTAAAAGAACAAAAATTGGATTGCTTACATATTACAAAGAGAAAGAGTCTATTTTTAATTCTGAAGCGTTTTACACTCATTTTTTCAGTGAAGAACATAATTTTTCATTTTATGTTCTTAAGTGTTTTTCCATCAAGTCTTTAAAACACCATTTAGTTTCACCCATTACCCTTCTAAGTAAATAATAGCCTCTAGAAACTGAATGTTTAATTACAATTAACTAGACGTTTCATTTTCTATGGTAAACAAACTAGCTTAGTCTAGGGCCTTCGTTTAGGTTGGAGAGTTAATTCTCCAAGGTAAAAAAGAAACTTATGAGTCTGATATAGAGAGTGAAAAATCTAATTTTCATATAAGTATAGTCGAGAGCCTCCTATAACACAATATTTAAACATGAGGTCACATGAAGGAGAGATGAGGAGATAACCCATCTAAATCTTGACTAAGCATAGTGGAGAGATTGTATTTTGGGAGTTTTGTTAGCTCCTTTACCTCTATGAGAGGCGATGCTTTTGAGGATTCAGGATTTGCTACCCTGCCCATACGTTCGATCCTATGGTACCTAGGGAAGATGTTGTATCACACTTTTTAGTACCTTTGGAGGTGATCAAAATCTGGACCAGGGGTCAAAATTTAGCTCAAAAATCAACGTTCTCGGAATTGCCTCAAAACTAACGAGAGCATAGGCCTCATCATCATGAACCCAATGCAACTCGTTTGGGTTCAAACGGACGTCAGGAGTGAGAGATATCGCGATCTGTTCGAATCGCCAAACAGGTAAAAAAATTGTGTTGATTGTACAGTCCGTACAGGCTGACGTGGTAGAGGTCGTACGTTGATGTGGAAGAGGTGACGTGGCAGTTTCGGATTGGCTGACAGTTGGATGAATCATTTGATGACACGTGGCATTATTTTGGCAAGTGTTTTGGTACCACGTGGCCCAGTGGTGGGCTGCCACGTGGCACCCTATTATTCGATGGTTTGGTTAAAAGTTATGGAGTCCACCAGACTCGACCCCGTGACCTCCACCTCCATCCAAGATTTAACAAGGTCCTCCCTGCCAATGCGCCGCATGGTGTTTCTTATTATACATATGTATTTAAATTTATTTAAATTAAAGCTATTGTATGTTAGCGCGGGGGGTCGGTCTGGGGCTTAGCCCCCAACCCACGGTCTTGTGTATTGGTTCATATGACCGACGATCCATATGCGCACGGGGAGTTTGTATTTTAAATGGAGTCCACGGTTGTATTGTGCATTACCATATGACCGATATATATGAAGGCGCATATTTCAAATGGAGTGCATCCCTCGGTTTTGGGCCTCAATGCATGTGACCATAATATTTGCGCGCGGGTTTTGGTATTACAACCGGAGTGATAGCCCCCAGTCATATAACATTACCATATGAACTTTCATGAGTGCATGCGGATTTTGAAATTGGTTTTTCAAACGGTTTAAACATGCGCTCAACAAGTGGCATGTAACCATTGGTTCAAAAACTCAACCCTTTTTGTTTGAGCGCACGGTCTTATGGAAGACCACATGACCACAACCTTGGCGGTTGGGGGTTTTAGTTCCGTTAACCATCCTACAGTTTGCATGGTTATGCGTGTGTGCGTGTGCTAGGTTTAAGCACGATTTTGGAGTGTGTTCTAGGTTGAACGTACAGGAGGTGCATTTTGGCGAACCAAAGACAACAAGCTTGAAGGAAGAGAATGGCAGGAGGCCTATCTTCTTCATTTTTTGGCCGAATGAGGTGCCGTAAAAGCCCAGCTAGGGGTTTTTGGATGTTCTGAATCCATTGGCACTATTTTCAAAGCCATTTGAAGACTTCTTTGCAGGTTTTTAACCATTGAAGTTTCAGGAAGCTCCAGGGAGCTTGAAGCCCTCATTGATTGAGGTCATGTTTTGGTGAGTCCAAGTTTGTTTTCTGTGACTGAATAGTCATTTTTGGCTAATTGTTATGCTCTGAAAACATTGGGACAAGTTTCAAATTCTTTTGAGGACTTTTACAAGTGATTTTTCCAAAGAGAAGCTCAGGGAAGCTTAAGGCCACATGTAGAAGAGGTCATGCCCGAATGAGCCATGATCCGTTTTCAGAGTTTTATAGTCATTTTTGGGGTTTTTATGTATTCTGATCCCAATGGTACAGTTTGTTTTTCCATTGGAGTCGAGAAACAACTTGTAAAATGTTTTTTGACAAATTAATCCTAGAGAGCCAAGTCCATTGATGGAGGCTCAAGGAGATGTAGCCCAGAGAGGGGTGAAATCCTTTATCATCTTGTTATTGTTGTGAGTTTGATGGTTTATTTGCTGCAAGTTATGTTGTTGTGTATTTATTTAAAGCACAGATTTAACCATTTAAAAGAACATTTTCTCACACATGAACATTTAAAGGAAGAAGCATAAACTTGGCACATAATCTATCTTGCATATTTTAACACATGAAGCAAGGTCCTGAAAAGTTTTATTTTAATGAAGTAGAGGTGGCTTGCATAGCATAACAAGCCAGCCTTCTATTTTCAGATTAGGTGGTATTAGAGCATAGTTGTTTTGCTCATGTGTTTGCCATTGATAGCTTGAGATTTAGCTGTTGGTATTGTGCAAGTTTTGTGTTGAAGTTTGATATCTTGCAAGGATGGAGGAAGCTTCAAACATTGATAGTTCTCATACATCTTCAAAATCAAAGTTCTTTGACAAAGAGATGTTGAAGGAGATTCTAACCATGAGAGATGTGATGAAAGAGATGTGTGAAGATAGAAAGGAGAGCATTGCTCTTGAAGAGCAGTTGATGGCCATGAAGAAGGAGAAAGACCAGCTTCTTGAAAATTTGTATGAGATGGAGATTCAACTCCATGAGGCAAAGGAAACCCTTACCAAGTACATGCATGAACATAAAAGATGGAGCAAATTCCAAAGTTGAGGAGACAAGGGAAAAAGTTCCAAGAACAAATTTTGTTTCAAGTTCACCTCCTCAAGAAGGCTTTAAAGGTGAAAGTTCAAGAATTTTTGTTGAAAGTTCAATCCCTTTAGCATGCAAGGCTTGTGTTCAAGATGAATGCAAATGTGTGAAACAAAAGAGTTGTGACAGCGATGAGGACAAGAACAGATTTGTTGGTCTTCAAAGGAGAGCTTGTAACTCTTCAGATTCACCTCCTCAAAGAGGCGATAAAGGTGAATGTTCAAGACAACGTGAAAAGAGGATGCAAAAGATTTGCACTCATTGTCAGAAGCGGGGTCATCTCATTGACCAATGTTGGACATTGCATCCAACTACTCATCCACATCACAAGAAGCAGATGGATAAAGAGATTGGCAAGAATGGAAGAGGAGATTCCATCATCGATGTGTGTCAAGATGATTCACAAGAGGACGATTTTTAGCAGAAAAAGTCACTATTGAGTTGGCTTGGTAAGAAATGGTTGGATTTATTGAGCAAGTAAGGCTTTCATTTTCTTTTGTAGATGCATATTTCAGCCTTATGTGTGCATTTATGTTGAGAGTATGACAAGTTGCAGCAGTTTATCATAACTTGTATGATGCAAGTTGCATCTGAATGCAATTCATTTGAAGGCATTCTTGTTGTTGCACAACTTCACCAGGAGGATGTAAAAGTGGGGTATGATGTTCACTTGTTACAGCCATGTATATTTTTCATATTCAGCTCTTATGTACCGACATGTTATGGGGTTTATGTACTTATGTTTGTACTGGAAGAAGAGTTGAAGAGTCATGCACATGCATTTGTTTTTGTATGTGTAAGCAGTGAACCTGGTGATGGTTCATCATGAATGATTCATGATTGTAACATGATTGTGTATCATGTTTGTCGACTTGTAATTTTGGGAAGGTTGATATGTTTCAAATGAGTCTCGAATGGTATCGATGATTGTCTGACGACTATGTTGTGTCGATCATGTTTTTCGACTTGTGTTTAGTTGATGGTGTTTGTTTGGTTGTAAGTTGATTTTGAGTACACCGAGATACAAGAAAACACCATGTGCTTTGATGAAGTACAAGATGCGACCATTTTCTTGAAGAGCAAAAAGACATTGTTGGCATCATTTTCAGTCTTGTATAAATTTGTTTTCAAGATTGATGGTTTTCTTGGCTTGTGACAAGATGTCGCAGAAAAGTTTTTGCAGCCATTGGAGAGCTGATTGTTTTGACGCCAAAGAGTTCAAAAGAGGGACTTGATTATCAGTGGGAAGTTTGGCAGTCTTCCAAGCACAAAGAGAACAGTGGGTCAGCAGCAGCCAGAGAAAAGTGGTTGAGGGACATAGTCAGTTGCAGTGCAAGGCATGTCAAAGTATCCAGGTGATTATCAAAAGACTTTTCAAGTAGAATCAGTTGATAGAACTTGAAAGAAGAAGAGTATTGAATCTCAGACAGATGATCATAAGATTTTGTGGGTCCAAAAGCCTTTCAGTGGGAAGGCGTGATCAAAATCTGGACCAGGGTTCAAAATTTAGCTCAAAAATCAACATTCTTGGAATTGCCTCAAAATGCACAAGAGCGTAGCCCTCATCATCACAAATCCAACACAACTCGTTTGGGTTCAAATGGACGTCGAGAGCGAGAGATATCGCGATTTGTTCGAATCGCCAAACAGGTAAAAAAATTGTGCTGACTGTACAATCCGTACAGGCTAATGTGGCAGAAGTCGTACACTGATGTGGAAGTTTCAGATTGGCTGACAGTTGGATGAATCATTTGACGACATGTGGCATTATTTTGGCAAGTGTTTTGGTGCCACGTGGCCCAGTCGTGGGCTGCCATGTGGCACCCTATTATTGGATGGTTTGGTTAAAAGTTATGGAGTCCACCGGACTCAACCCCGTGACCTCCACCTCTGTCCAAGATTTAACAAGGTCCGCCCTGCCAATGCGTCGCATGGTGTTTCTTATTATACATATGCATTTAAATTTATTTAAATTAAAGATATTGTATGTTGGCGCGGGGGGTCGGGTTGGGGCTTAGCCCCCAGCCCGCGGTCTTGTGTATTGGTTCATATGACCGACGGTCCATATGCGTGTGGGGATTTTGTATTTTAAATGGAGTCCGCGGTTGTATTATGCATTACCATATGACTGATATATACGAAGGCGCATATTTCAAATGGAGTGCAACCCTCGGTTTTGGGCGTCAATGCATGTGACCATAATATTTGCGCGCGGGTTTTGGTATTACAACCGAAGTGATAGCCCCCGGTCATATAACATTACCATATGAACTTTCATGAGTGCGCACGGATTTTGAAATTTGTTTTTCAAATGGTTTAAACATGTGCTTGACAAGTGGCATGTAACCATTGGTTCAAAAACTCAGCCCTTTTTGTTTGAGTGCACGGTCTTATGGAAGACCACATGACCACGACCTTGGCGGTTGGGGGTTTTAGTTCCATTAACCGTCCTATAGTTTTCATGGTTATGCGGTTGTGCGCATGTGCTGGGTTTAAGCATGATTTTGGAGTGTGTTCTGGGTTGAACCTACAGGAGGAGCGTTTTGGCGAACCAGAGACAACAAGCTTGAAGGAAGAGAATGGTAGGAGGCCTATCTTCTTCATTTTTTGGTCGAATGAGGTGCCGTAAAAGCCCAGCTAGGGGTTTTTGGATGTTCTGAATCCATTGGAACTGTTTTAAAATCCATTTGAAGACTTCTTTTGCAGGTTTTTAACCATTGAAGTTTCAGGAAGCTCTAGGTAGCTTGAAGCCCTCATTGATTGAGGTCATGTTTTGGTGAGTCCAAGTTTGTTTTCTGTGACTGAATAGTCATTTTTGGCTAATTGTTATGCTCTGAACACATTGGGATAGGTTTTAGAGGCTTTTGAGGACTTTTACAGGTGTTTTTTCCAAAGAGAAGCTGAGGGAAGCTTAAGGCCACATGTAGAAGAGGTCATGCCCGGATGAGCCATGACCCGTTTTCAGAGTTTTATTAGTCATTTTTGGGGTTTTTATGTATTCTGATCTCAATGGTATAGTTTTTTTTTCCATTGGAGTTGAGCAGTAGCTTGTAAAAGATTTTTTGACAAATTAATCCCAGAGAGCCAAGTCCATTGATGGAGGCTCAAGGAGATGTAGCCCGGAGAGGGGTGAACTCCTTTATCATCTTGTTATTGTTGTGAGTTTGATGGTTTATTTGCTGCAAGTTATGTTGTTGTGTATTTATTTAAAGCACATATTTAACCATTTAAAAGAACATTTTCTCACACATGAACATTTAAAGGAAGAAGCATAAACTTGGCACATAATCTATCTTGCATATTTTAACACATGAAGCAAGGTCCTGAAAAGTTTTATTGTAATGAAGTAGAGGGTGCTTGCATAGCATAACAAGTCAACCTTCTATTTTCAGATCAGGAGGTCGCCCCGTGAAGTGTGGGTAGTTTCACTAGGAAGGGATGGTCAGTGGAGGTCGAGGTAATTGCTTCTCACTCATTTGTTCATTGGTTCATGGGAATTAATAAACCTATGCCTTCGTCTAGAAGGTCCGTACTTGAATTTGTTACTACTATAGTCTTGGGACCTAATCCACCTATGTCAAAGTATTGACGAAGTTTTTTTTTATTGTTATTTTCTTAGGTATTTTTCTAGTGGTGTGATATGCTATCATAGAATTATTAGGTAGGTGTGGTGGTGGTCACCTTGATCCTGTAACTTAAAGTGATTGATCAACCACCTCGTTGATCTAGGAGAATTTAGTGCTTTCCTCCCATTAAAGTGAATTCTCCACTGGCTCCTTTGAGGAGTCGATTCGATCAAACCGATGCTTTTGTATTGACTGGTCCCATCGAAATCATAGAGACAAAACCCATAGAAACTAATTCTTTTGTGCTAGATGTCACATACATATCAAATCTTGAAGATGAAGGTTTCATTCGTCTGTTCAATCCTCTAATAACTAGATCCCATGATCTGGTTCTCTTGCAGATTATAACTTTCATGTCAAACTTCACTGATAGTCGACCTATTCGGTGGGATATCATGGATGGCACTTCAGAAGTGTCTGGTTCAGGGGTCCCTACAACCCCCATGTTGGCTATTATGTCAAGAGGAATCTTACCTCCTTTCATATCTAACCAAATGACTAGTGTGGTTCAATCCATAGTATTCTCATCAATTAATATCTCTTTGTTGTTCATAGGTGGGTCCACTCAACCTTCGTGTGTGGCCTCTTCATTGTCGTCTATATATAACATTTTTCATTTTGGATGCCATCAATTGGCATGCTGAACATATCGTCTAGTTCTCAGTCATTTCCTCAAAGCACTAATGTTGGTGTTGGGAGTTCTTATACTCCCCTCCACTATTTTCCTTGGGGTGGAGGGCACATCCTTCATTCATCCCCCTCGCTCAGGAGTGGGGCTTTACCATATTCTATCCCTAATTTCTTTATGGGATGGGGTGGTCAAATGGGTATCATATTCCATTCCATAATCATTTCATCTTCATCTAACCCATTCACATTGTTTGGGTTTGGGAGCAGTCCCTTTCCCTCGTCTGGAATGTTGGTAGGGGTGTAAATCCTAACCTTGTACAATATCTACTACAAACAGATATTCAGAAAAGAATAGAAAAAATACAATGGAAAATACAAACATTACACATAGATTTTTCCCCTGGAAACCCAAACCGGGAAAACCAGCATATTCTATATTCATTCGTTGTGTTACATTGTTTACAATACAATATACATATAGGGGCCAGCGACATCCAAAACCCTAACCCAATGACCTGGATTAGTCCAAAACCCTAATTCCTTAACCGGAAATAGAAAACCATTGGCAAAAACTGTTGGATTATTGAGAGGGGGGGTGAATCAGTAATAGAGAAATTTAACCATATAATCCAAGTGTTATATCAATGAAGCATTATTATCCAATAACTGCAGAGTAAATAAGCAATGAATAAATGAACAATCATACACATACATAGTACACCAGTGTTTTACGTGGAAACCCAAATTGAGAGAAAACCACGGAATGCTTTTTCTTGTATGTCTTGAAGAATTACATTCATTGGAAGCACCAACTTCCTTTGTTTTCCAGCTGCAAGTGGAAGGAGGCTCCAACCCCCTAGTTTCTCAGGCTACAACCTGAGGGAAGCTCCAACTCCCCAATTCTCTGGCTACAACCAGAAGGAGGCTACAACCCCCTATGTTCTCCGGCTACAACCGGAGGGAAGCTCCAACTCCCCAATTCTCTGGCTACAACCAAAAGGAGGCTACA
>JASDQU010376465.1:0-11362 GCA_032191745.1 Picea mariana | reverse complement strand
CTCAGTCCCAAAAATGCATCAAAGATGATAAGCAGTCATTTCTTTTCGATGAACATCTATCTAAGGGAGAGAGAGAGTTCTTTTCACTAACAAGCACTAATAAGGAATGTCCTCAAACAAATTTTCTTCAAATCAAATCCGATGTGGTGCTAAAACTTTTGAGATACCTTCTAATATGAAAAATCAATTATGAAGATGCTTCTTTATTGTTTGTATGAGAATAATGATTTATTCAAAATAATGCTCATCTTGCTAATTATCTTTTTTGGATCAATGAAAATCAGACCAACACAAGCAAGAATCGTACAAAAAATACACCCTCTCATTGTGATCAAAACAAGAAGCGAAAGAAAAGAAACAATCAAGGAAAAATCAAGAACTTCACCCCAAAAGAAATGTCGAAGAACAATGACCTTAACTAAAACCAAATGAAAAGATCCGTAGGCCTCTGATGACCTTCACCAGAGTTTTTCGCTCAGTCAAAAAGGAGAGAAAGACAATGCATGGGTTTCAAACTCCAAACGATAGAAAAACTCAACAACAATAGTGAAGATGGCTACAAAATCCAAACAACAAGATGTTTGTTCTTCAAAAAGACAGATGTCAAAGATGGAAAGGAAGAAGCATTGACTCACAAGGTGACCCAGCAAGAGAAACAAAGAGGTAAAACCCTGAAAAAAGCAATTCTGGAAGGCTTTTTGGCCAAAAGAGGGCTGGCGCTCTGTTGTCAAGGGAAAAGAGCGTTATAGCGCTCTGTGTAAGGCACTCAGGGAGCCAGGTTCAAAAAGCTCCTAAAAGTGTCAAAAATCCAAAAATTGCAGTTCGGTCTCGACAATCAAGCTGAGTGTGATGGGGTAGGGAGTCAATCAGCTCATGAAATCAATCAAAAGGGGGTGAAACAGGTCTGAAAAGAATCAAGGAGTAAGACAAGGTCTATGAGGAGAAATCAAAACAAGAAGTTTCGATTTGAGGACTCCCCAGTGGAGTCGCCAGTTTCTGTTGTAGGAAAATCTCCCTGCGGACAGGTAGATTGCCTCAAAGAGCTAGACCCTAAAATCTAAGACAGAAAGTGCTTAACGTGGACACTGACTTCCTTTAAAATCTATACAAACTAATGCATGAGAAGGAAGGAGAATAGAAGTACCTCTTTATCGACGTTTGTCCCTGCACGCTCCGAGTCGAGCTCCAAACTCTCGCTCCTCGATGAGTCCTGTAGACAAACAAAGTACGACGACTTCCTACTCTATTGATATTAGCTTGAAAACAACTCTATCTATCAATGATAAGTTCATGTAAGATCAGACATGAACTATAAAGAAACAAGCCAAGCGTGTCATATTAATTAGAATAACGACAGTGGTACTTACAATCATAGATGTGAATGCGACAGCTTCGTCAAGTCCCCTTCGTCTAACCCTTGCTCAAAAGATCCATGACCTGGATGATAACAGCTTCACTAATCACTCTCCTTTAGTTGACTGTGTGTTTCCTATGAGATCATAGGTTTCATGCTAGCAATTCTTCCTCCTTCTCACCATCATGGAGCCTGCTTATATAGGTTAAGAGAGGCTTAACCTCTTGAGGTATCTTTAGGGTAGGTTGAGGAATTCCCTCCTTAGATCAAGGATCTTCTGATTGAACCAAGAATTCGAATGCAACTGCCTTCCAAACTTGAAAGATCCTTCCCTTATCTTCCTCAACAGGCCAACCATTGCCCAGATTAGACAATGCTCCCTCAAAAGGGGCATCAGGGCGCTATAGCGCTCCCTAGGAAGCTTGAGGGGAGCGCCAACGCTCCAAGGATGGATATCGCTCCTTCAGAGGGGCAGTTGGGCATTATAATGCTCCCTAAGCCCTTATAGGGGAGCGCCAACGCTCCTAAGGATGATACAGAGGAGTGCTCACCTTCAAAACCCTTGTTTAAGAGCTCCTTTCAGGTGATAAGAGTTCCTTGACTTCAGTTAATCATTCTCCTTCCTCCAAATCAATTGTCTGAGTTATTCTAGATGTCTTCTTGGTGTCATCATCATGGCAGTATGCTTTTTTTGATGTTTGTGACACTTGTGAGTGACATGCGACACTTTCGACAGTTGAGAGGACCATGCAACACTTATGACACTTATCGAAGTGAGCAATATTGAGGTGTAACACTTGATTTGTCACATGTTGTACCTACACAAGACACATGTTAATTATAAAAGGAAACAAGAGAAATATGGAATAAAATCCAAGAAGAAGAAACTAAACTAAACTATGCTATACTATGCTACACTATATGCATCTGAAATTTAAAAAGGTTGATGTTAGTCCTAACTAGCAATGTTAGTGGCTATACGATGTTATTGAGTTATATGAAGACGCGTTTGATATACATTATGGTATGTTTGGCAATGGTTAAATGTGATATCAGGTGGCGCACTTGGCAAGTAATGGATGTTAGTTTCGATGCAATGGATTAATGAAATGGGTTAATGTTGGTTGGTTGGCATGTACTATGTTCAATTGTTCAATTGTTTTTCGTTGTGGTTAAGCTCCGATTTTCAAGCGAGGAAGGAACTTCTCAACCAAGATCACATTTTAAAGGTTATTTGGTTATAGGTATGTTTTTATCGCCATCCATGAACTCACTTTGTTTATGAAATAGATGTTGGCTCGGTGATGTATTGGTCTGTGCTTTTCTTAAGGCTAACAACTGTGTAAAATCATGGTGTTTCTCTGGAATAGTTGTTTGTGTGTTATTTGTTGCAAGTGGAAATTTGATGGTCAAAGTCATGATTTCATTGATGATTTTATGTGGTGGAAGTCGTGAACGCTCTCTGTTGTCTTATGGGTTTTTTTGGAGGGTTTTGTTCCATCTAGATTTTTTGGTCATCTCCTCATAGTGTTGGAACCATAGTCGATCGTATTTGGTGTTATGGGGCTGTTGTGTTTAATTTTGGAACCACCTTGGGTCACTGCATATCGTTTCCACCTGGTCATGGATCGTTTTATGTTATTGGTCTCTGCACAACTGGTTATGGTGGCTATGATGCCAAGAAGTTCACTTTAGGGTTGGTTGCTATTACCTGAGCTTTGCATTTATATGAACATTATTCGATTTTTTTTGGGGAAAACCACGAGGGTTATTCCCTGCGTGTTCTCAGTTTTATTATTGGCTAGTAAGAAGCCTCTGCTCCTCTGTTCATGATCTCTCCTACCTAGTGTGAATTGTCACCCTGCCTTGCAAGCTAATGGTTATGTGGCTTGTGTGTCCACTGTGTTGTCTCGAAGGGTTTTCACCTGGTGGTGGTGTGGCCGACTCCAGTCTCCCTGTGTTGGTTCCACTGAGTGAACCCTTGATTATTCAAAGCCCAATTTTGATAAATGAACCAGTTACACCCTGTTGGGTATTTTGTGACTGTTATAAGTTGGTGAAATAACGTTGACAGTGGTTTTTATTATTGATATATAGTCACTGAATTATTATTATGACAATTGAATCGATGGCTCGACATAGTTAAATTGGTTGATTTGAGAAGTTGTAAATGGGCATACAATCGCAACCTCTTTTTGTGATAACAATTAGATTGATAAATCAACATTGTTTTATGTTTTGATTCGGAGAAACTAGACATGTATAGTCACATAAATGTTCTTTTCATTTTTGAGTGGTCTGTGTGTTCCTACAACGTGGTATAAATTATTTTGGTGGTTGTTGTGTGTTTAATATCTCTCGATCGGGATCGTTACAAATTGGAAATTTGATGCCAGTGACTTGGTTGTTTGATGTGTATGTTTTATGGATATCATGCATCGTATCATCAGAGATGGGCACGGGTTTTAAATAGTATGATTCCATTGAAATTTAATTGTTAAATTGGTTAGAGGAACGGAATTGGGCACATTTTTAAAAGAACTTGTGTCTGTTTTTCATTTGAGGAAATAATTTATGAACAATGGTTGATGGTTTTCATGCTAAATAGAGTTGAAACAAATGACTGCGTGTTCATTGGAATTTGTTTTAAATATTAAATGGAAGAAGTAAGAGGAAACAAAATTATTTACATAGGATGTTCGAAGGTCATGTATATTTTGAATATGATGACATTGTGTTAGTTAAAAGTGTTAAAGATTTAAATATGGACAGTGAACAAGTTAAATGCACAGTAATGGTTAAATCGACCACAGTAATTGTTAATTGATGTTGGGATAGTGGTTTTGAAAACAAAATTGTTTTATGGATTACTTAATTGATTTTTCGAACAATATCCTCTCTTTCCCCTTCCATTATTTCACTTTCCGATAATTACAATCCCCTCGCCTTCCCATATTCATTATCCACTCCCTGTTCCTAAAATTTAATTACAGTTAAGGGAAACTATGTATTATGATAGTTTAAGATCAAAGATATGGATTACAGTGATAAACTCATTGGCTTACATTACAGTTGATTGTTTGTTGTATGCGAGAAGTAATCATGATCTTTCCCCCCTCATTTTAACATTTTTCACTCAAAATAAACCCCTCGCATATCCCAGAACCTTTGTTCACCCCCTGCTCATTTACAACTATTTAACAATTTGTATGGATTGGATTGCATGAGTTTGATATGTTGCTGAGCCAAATTTTATTTCATATTTTAAAAGAGTTGTCATGTATGGTTGTTAAATAAACTATTGTCTAATCAATTATGCATACATGAATGATCTTTTTCAGTAGAGGTATCCATGGAAGAGGTAACCAAGGAAGAGGTAATTGGAATAGGGGCCCTAGAAGGCCAAGATTCTCCATACACTTTGATGCAGACTCACAGGAGTTAGGTTAGCTATTTCAAGATGGGTTTTTTAATCGGATTGGGAAAGGAGTGGTCCAACCTAGGCCTGAAAGGCCTCCTTTCCAAGCCCCATAGGTCCCTGGAATCCTCGTGCCTCCTCATGTCTCATTGCAACCTAAAGTTCCCGAAAATGACGGATGGAAAGAGATTGTCCACCCAACAGTATCCCAACATCGTGGCTGGCCTAACTTGTCTTTACCTACTCCCCTGCATGTCAATAAAATTGTCCAAGCTGCCATTGACCACTCACTAGTTCAGTTTTCCCATATGAGCAAAAGGCTGAAAACTGAGGCCCACCTTGCCCCTAACAAAGGAAAAGCCAATGTTTCCCCTTCCTCACCCTCCAATGGCTTTGATAAATCCGTGTCCTCCCGCATGCATTTGAGGGATGATTTCTCTCATGTGATCAGTGAGATTAGGCCTAAAGGCTCAACATAGCCTAAGGAAAATTCAAAGAGATCAAAAGGTGAGAACAACAACAAGGGAAAGATTGCATCTCAGAGTGGAAAATATGGATTTTAAGTTTTTTTTTTTTTTTTTTTTAAACTGACGATAACAGTTGACTTCTGAAATTTTGGATAGCACATTATTTTTGGATATATGGGTAATATATTTTGGAAATAATTTCAAAAATCATTGAGATAAATTGTCAAATTTGAATGTGATGATGGGAGTCGCAAGGAGGGAAGTTTTATTTAATTAACTAGTTGTGTTATGATTGTTAAAAGCTAAAGGGAGTCACAACCAGCAGAGAAGTGCACAACTCAACTAGGAAGAGGAGTTCCATCCTTAGAAGGGAAATAAATTGATATTGTCCTTATCTTCTTGTGTTTGTGATACCTTTGGAGGCTATTCTCTTCAATATTTGAGCTTATTGGAGAAAAAATCATTCTAGCTTTGATAATCTATCTTTATCTATACAGATCTGCAAATCTATTATATCATGATCTTCTTACTATCTAAATAAAGGTCAGATATGAAGTTGTTGGCTCTTCTTTGGTGTCCATTGCTTGTATCTTGTCATTTTCTTGCACTATATGATATGTTCTTTGTCTCTATGATATAATCTTCATGAAAAACACCTTCATGCGCAACCTTGATGAAGTAAACATGCATAACACATTGAAACTCTAAAGAAGATAATCAAAACAACCATTGGTTCAAGGAAAAATCAGCTTGGGAACATTACAAACATTTAGTTAAATTTGAAATTTTAGGGTTTTCAGGCCTATTGATATTTTCTTGGACATTGAATATTTTGTTTCTGATTTTGTGATTTCTTCATGTACTGATGGTGTATTGTCTAAGATTTGGAGGCAACAATGGTGATGTATTTTATAGTGTATGACAACTAGAAATCAAATGGAACAACAACAACAAGACTCTAGGTTTGCATATCAGGTTTGATATTTTATATTGTTGCATCTTAAGTA
The DNA here is from genome assembly GCA_032191745.1 of Picea mariana. Taxonomy (NCBI): domain Eukaryota; kingdom Viridiplantae; phylum Streptophyta; class Pinopsida; order Pinales; family Pinaceae; genus Picea; species Picea mariana. The sequence goes on along the minus strand of JASDQU010376465.1, from coordinate 5,116 downwards.
AATGTTGTAATTGGGACAACAATCTTTAGAGGTCTATTACTGCTGAGTACTTTTACTATCAAAATTGTAGCAACACTTGAATATTGTTGGTATGATGATTATTATGTAAATTCTCATTGTTTAATACTAATGATGCACTTGTTTGCAAGCTGAATTAATCTCTTCTCTAGCCTAGTAACCCTATGTACAAGGTTAAATGCCATGGGGGTTACCATGGAGATGTTCTTGTTTTTGTTCTTGTTCCGGGAAGGTTACCGTGGAGGAATAATTGGTCACAACACTAGAAAAGTGTTCTTCTTGTCTTTTTTTTTGGCTCTTGTTCTGGGTAGGTCACAAGTGATAGCTCTCAGAGGGAGCTATAATGACAATTGTTCTTTCTCATATCCTTGTTCTTGTCCTGGGAAGGTCATAGGAGATAGATATGAGAGGGAGTTATAGTGACGGTTGCAGGTGGAAACATATTATAGGGTATCTAATTTGAGACATGGAGCAGCCTATCCAGACAAAGAGTTGTATACATGACAATATACATCCATATACTAAAGGAGAAGAGGACGAAGTTATAACCTTCTAGAAAGAAAGGTACTTTTGTGGGATACATAGTGTCTCATATGGAGATTAATTGTGAGGAGAAGGAGGCTTCGAAGGATGACCATACAGATTCCTCTAGTCCAGTTGTTCATCCTTCATACTATCAGGAGCCAACATGGCTAGTGGATCTACCAAGAGATGTTGTAGTGACCAGGAAGAGGCCAACTTGGCTTCGTGACACTTTGCAACATGCAAAGAGGCATGCAACTCCCCGTGGTACGTCCAGGGAGAGAACACGACCTCAAAGTTTCTCTAGTTATATGACATTGACGAGTCACATCATTGATTCCGAACCTTCCTTTTATGAAGAGGAGAAGGTGGCTCCACTAGTGGTGAGGTAGGTGGCCCCACAAAGTACTGACTCAGAGGGAGTTAAGATTCAGAGAGAGACAATTGGCACAGAGGGAGATCCAATCATTCATAGGGAGTTCCCCCTCAGATTCAGGTGGGAGAGAGACATCTTCCAGGACTAAAAGACAAGTGTCATAAGTTGAGGAGGCCAACAAGAAGCTTCAAAGGAAATAGGCCACTATGAGATGTGGGAGCTCCTTGGAGGATTCACTTGTTTCAGTAGGCTTTGATACAATGACATAAGAGGAAACTAATTAGGAGGAATGGGGTATAGTTTTTTCCTTAGTCACAAAGGGAGAAACTAGTGAGGCAACAGGTCAACAGGTTTGAGAGGATGCCATGGTAGAAGAGTATCAATACATCATGAAGAATGATGTGTGGAAAATTAGTTCTAAGCGAGATCTAAGGAGAATTCTGTGGTGAGTTTCAAGTGAATCTATAAGATCAATTATGCAACAAATGACAACATCGATAAGTACAAAGCGAGATTTGTGGAAAAAGGATTCCCTTAGAAAGAGGGAGTGGATTATGAGGAGACGTTTTGCTCCAGTTGCCAGGTACACTTCCATCATTACTATCATTGCTCGTGCTTCAATGATGGTTTGGAAATTATATCAANGGTTGTGAAGAAATTATTCCTCAATGATGTGATTGTGGATGAAGTGTACATAGAGTAACCTCAGGGCTTTGTGATACATGGGAAGGAGTCTCATGTTTGCAGATTGAAGTAAGCATTATACGAACTCAAGCATGCACCCAGAGCATGGTACTCCCAAATTGATGGAAACTCAATAAGTTTGGGCTTCACTAAGAGTGATGCAAATCCAAACCTTTATTACAAGGTTTTAGATAGTGATCCAATGATCTTGCTATTGTATGTTGAGCAGAGTGGCTCATTGACAAGTGTAATAGGTAGTTGGATTAAGAGTTTGATGTGGAGGATCTTGGATGGATGTACTATTTCTTGGGATTAGAGGTGTGACAGAGATCAAATGAGATCTTCTTCAGTCGGGGGACATTGATGAGGTTCGATATGATGGACTGCAAGTCCGTGGCTACACCTATGGAAACAAATTTGAAGAAGTTGAGTGATTCTACTTTAGATTCAGATTTGATGGATCGCACGATATACAGGCAGTGGATTGGATCCTTGGTGTACATGGTTAACACTAGGCCAGATATTTTCTTTATAGAGAGCACCTTGAGTCGGTATTTGGTTGAAGCCAAGGCAGTTCCATTGGGTTGCAATGAAGCATGTGCTGAGGTACCGATATGGTACAATTGGATATGGTCTGTCTCAGGTGGTGAAGTGAGGCTGCATGGATATATAGATTCTGATTGGGAAGGGAGTGCAATAGACAGATTAAGCACCTCAGGGTGCTGCTTCAGCTTGAGATCAACCATGATATCCTAGTTTTGCAGGAAGAAGGCTTCTGTAGCACTTAGTACAACAAAGACAAAGTATATCGCAGCCAGTCTCGCAAGTCGTGAAGCAATGTGGCTTTAGAAGCTTCTTGCAATACTTTATCCAGGACATGGTGCAAAATGAAGCGGTGAAGTTTCAACACATATCCACAGATGAGAAGATAACAAACATTCTCATTAAGCCTTTGTCTAGAGAGGAGTTTGTTTACTTTAGGACAAACTTAGCGTAGTGCAAAATGTCTCCCTCGCTGAAAAGGTGTGTTGACGTTTGAGAAACATCAGGAAAACATTCTCCCAAGATTGGTCATGGTGATTTGACTAGTGGAGAATGGACCTGGCATAGTCTTTGAAGGAAAANATTAGGTAGACATTCACTTACATGGGTGTACCTGTGGTGAATGGCCTAGACACAGTCTTCGAAGGACATAAGACTTGAGGTGCTAGTGGTGAATGGCCCTCGTAAGCATCAGGAAGACCTTCTCCTAGATTGGGTTGCATACCAATGGAGAAATGATACATTTATCACAAGGGTGTACTTGTGGTAAATGGGCCTAGGTGTAGTCCTTTCCTAATCATGACAAGTGATATGGACTCGAGGTGATTGAAGTGCTTTCCACGTGTCAGATAACATCGAGATGACATTCACTCATAAGGGTGTACCTTTGGTGAATGAACCTGGTGTGGTCTTTGTCCTTAGTCATGGTGAATTGACAAGGATGGGTATAAGACCCAAGGTGCTAGACATAATTGTGGGGAGATGGATCCTCAACATGGCTCATGAGAAACTTTTCTATGAAAGAAGAAATCCAAGAAGACAAGGAAATGTCAAGAAACCCATTGAAGAAGAATGCAGAAAGCACAAGAAGAAAATAGAAGACAAGAATATCATGTCAGCACCATTGAAGCATTGAAGAAAAACCTGTAAAAACAACAAAAGAAATAAAATAAATTTAAAGGACAAAAATGACAAGTCGACCCTGCCAGTAAAATAAGGTGACTTGACTAGTATAAATAAAGTCAAGTTGATTTCATTATTACAAATCTCATCAACTCTCCTCTTCTAGTGCACATTGCCCAGTTGCTTCGTGCCAGTTGCTAGTTGTAGTGCTAGTTGTCAATTACCAGTTGCACTATCTTTGTCCAGTGATGCGTTATGCTTGAAGGTTCTTCCTCACACTAGGGCACAACTTTCTATGTGCTTGGATTCTTCATTTTTCTAGTGATGTATTTATGAACTTGAATTAAATTTATTCTAGACAAAAGTTTGCTGAGTTTTTCTCTCAAGTTCGGGTTTTCCCAAGATAAATCTTGTGTCTATTGTGCATGACTATTTCTCCGTGATTATGTTATTTCCAGTGCAATTATATTTCACTTGAAATTTTCAGTGTGTAATTATTCTATAATAATAGTGGCATTGAAATCTGTTTGAAATCATAAGGTAATAATTATCAGATTTGGAAATTAGAAAAATCAACACTAGAGAATCACAGAGTTATGAGTTAGTTATTCTTATCTATTGATGAGGTGTTGTCATTATCCATTGATGAGTTGTTAGTGAGATCTAGATCTAGAGGTGGTCAAACAAATGTACTGAGTATTGAGAACATTGGATGAATACATGTGTTGAGAATGACTTAAAGCCTATTCTGCAAGATTCTTGTCTTGTGTTATGCTTGCTCTATTTCTTAACATGGTATCAAAGCTTCTTTAGTCTGAAGAGTGTTGGCAATTCCATGGTAGTGATCTATGTTGTGTTTTCAATCTAAAGTTGATGATTGAATATGATAGTGATCCATGAGATGATGGTGCTTAAATAAACATGAAATAAAAAGAAAAGCAGATTTACAACCTTTTTGAAGGCACAATGGCAAAGACAAGGTCATATCTCTCATTTTTATTAATTTAAAATGTAAATAGCCATTCCTACTACTTGTTCAGATCAAATCCACCGATCGTTTTCATGATGCAAAGTTTTGCATGCGAATTGTTTTCTTTGGGTATATTCAGCATAAATGTTTTTGTTTCTACAATTAGCTGCGTATTGATGTGGCATATCATTTGCCCAAGTTTTGCTGTCTCCACCAAAAACTATTACTTTCAATCAAAAGTATACCTAGCATCCCACTTTCAATCAAATAAAGAGTGCTGCTGCGATTATTACTTCCTAGATTTGCAATTTGTTCATGCATTGGGGTGAATTCTTCCACAAATTAGATGAGTAAAAGCATACAGTGAGTAAGCATATGGGCACAACACAGATTAAGGAGATTGCAAATCTACGAGGAGCAAATTGTATTAAAAAATAGATCTATGTAATCAAACTACAGAACTGGAATGTCAGATCCATATGATCCTCGATCCAATCTACTGCTCTGTCCAATTTGCAACTCATCTGCCTAGGTAAACTCGGATCCTTCAATCATTTTTAGCCAACGATCATAAAAGCTCCTCCAACAACCCATTATTGTATTTGATCTTAAAAATTCTCGGCATGACATCTGTACTATATTAAGATCCTTGACCGGATTGCATTCGAGATGTTGCAAAACCAATAATCCATTGGAAACATGCCTTGCGCATTCCTGCTCATTTGAGAAGCGCTGTAGCTTGAAAAACAACCAGCGTTATGTTGCTCCAGGAGCAAAACACTCATGAACAAGCAATTCTATGCCATTATCTTGTGGTTGATTTCTCTGTTCTTGAATATAAAGCATGAGAATCTCAAGACACTGCAAGGCAATGGCTCCTG
>JASDQU010376463.1:0-11362 GCA_032191745.1 Picea mariana | reverse complement strand
TCTATTGTATTGTGTATATTCTATATTTTACTTCCTCATTTGTTTTATTTTATTGCTCCGCGATCCTGTTTTTCTAACATCGCTGAAAATGTATTTACAACTTCCTTGAAAAATCCTTCATCATTCTCCAAATATTTCTGTCGATATTCTTTGAAATTATCTATTATGGAGGAAAAGATAGCAATATTTTGGGAAAACTCCCAAATTTCCTGAATTATATCAACTTGTTTTTGTATGGAATCACCAACATATTTTCTTATAGCCTGCAATAAACTTTATGAGCCTTTGTATTTCGTACTGCTTTCGAGGATCTCCTCCAATTCAAGTAAAGGTTGCATAGAAATTAAAGGTTCTAGGAACAATGGCGCTGGTACCAGAACAACTTCTTATTCTTTTACTCTTTTCTTTAGTTCCAAATTCTCTTTCTCCATTTTTTCAATTGATTGTTTTAATGCATCTCTAGTGGCTCCATGAAAATCTACAATTTTAAATGGTGCTACTCCATCCAAGTCAATAGAATATTTCCATCATTTAGATGAATTTTTATTATTGGTATTAAAATTTTCTAAAAGTAAATTTTTGGTTTCACGATTGTAAGCCGCGTGGTTTAGAGTGACATATTCCTCTTCAAATATCTCAGGATCCTGAGTTATAATAGCATCAACTATTTCTCTCGTCTCCAACAACTTTTGTGCAGACCAATTAGGTTCTTGAATGATTTCGTCTGTGTCCATAGCTGATCCAGGTGGATATCAGTGGCTACCCACCTTTTCCAACTGGCTCAAAACAATTTTCTGGCAATTTTGGTAATTTACTATTTTTAGTAGTTTTCACTTCTGGAGCCGTTTTGAGGCCCTAAACAATGTTTTTTTTGGGAAAAAAGGTTTGAAATATGAAAGTTCCTTTGATATTGCATCTAAATTAATCTCCTTGATGATGCCTTTCCAACAGGCTATCATACGCCTAAAATAGAGATCGTATGCAAAAGTTACGACTCTGGGAAGTTGATGTACTAACTTACCCAAACGGGGCCCACATGACTTTTGGCGCTTTATCTCCTAGGGTTAGGTTTTTGGATGTCTAGGGTTTTTGGCATTCCTTCTTATTGTAAAAAGGCCTTCAGAGCCTGATTTTAACCATCTTCTTGCGAATGAGCGTAGCGGTCACATCTCTTCTCAGAGATAAGTCTCCACCATTCCAGCAAGCGTGTTTTCGCTGCATTTTACAGTTTCAGCTTATTTCATTATTGAATAGAAAACTAGTTTTACTGTATCTCTGTTATTTTGTGTTAAGCACCTATTAATAATCTGTATTCATTTCGTTCTGCTCATAAAATACAGATCAATAGCATGGTGAATTTCCCGACCTTTTGGTGCGTTCATTTCCATTGATGACAAATTTATTTTTATTTTTATAGGAGTGTGTGCAACATTTGTTTTCTCAAGGATTTTCCTTGGTGGGTTTTTATCTCCACTGTCATCCGAGCCTCCAACTGGTGTTTTTCTAGTATCCATTCCACTAGTTTTGTTCTTCGTTCTTGATGGAGTGCCTCTTTGAGACGTTGTCGACGGGTTGCGGTTTTGATTTTTTGTTTCTCTTTCGTGTTGTTTGTATCCCTCATTTGTACTATTTACTTCTCCTATATTCTCTAAATTTTGGTAGGCTGCTAGTTCGTGGAGATCCAAATTATCTCCGCCACCTTCTTGGAATTGTTCAATTATGATAAAGTGTGAAGCATACCCAACTAACTGCATATGTATGGTGAATTTTCTATCTTGGTCAAAACCTTCGACAAGTTTGGCTTCCTCCAAACCCATTTGTTCGTGATGTTTTGCCAACTCATTTAAGTGAGTTATGTGTTTAACAATACAATCCCCAATTTTCCATGGTAGGGGTATAAACTATTTTTTTCTTTTGTCATGGAAGAAACGGGCCCAAGTTTTGTATTTCCTGCATACTTCTCCAACAAATAGTTTATCTGATATATAAAATGGTAATATGAAAGTTTTCTCCTTACTCCCAAATAATCTAATCACAGTGAATTCTTTGGACAACTTATAAATCTATTTTCTAGTGAGGAATGAAGTTTCTTCTAAGGATAACCTTTATGTGCTCTGTGCAAATATTAACCTTTTGAATTATGAGATGAAATTTTTGTGGACTGGGTAAAAAATGTATTGGGACTTGTGTTCGTACAAAATTGAATACCACACATAAACTTGCTCTAACTTAAAATCCACATGTTTTATGCGAGGAGAATCTTCAAAAACATGGCCATAAGCAGTGACAAAAATGAGGTAAGAATCCATATAGAATTTATGGATCTTTTTGAGGTTATTCAACTGGAAATAGATTTCACTCAAAATGAGATAACCCCAATTGTTGATAGATTTTTCATGTAGGGAATAAGGGATAGCATATATGACATTTCTTGTTACAAACATAGTAGATTCCAATCTGAGAATGCAGGCAAATAGCCAAGAAAATTCTCTGTATGGATATTTTAGCAAGTTTGCCTCAATTCTATAAGTACCAAGGTTGTAGGTTGGATCTTCCAATCAGTTTCTCAACAATCTGTTCCCTCCTTTATGCTAGTTCAAAAATTTATCAGCTTCCTCGCTCTTGAATCACATAGTTGGCACAGGTAGTCATAACATTTTAGAAAATGTTGAGGGAGCTAAAGAAATGGGTTGAAGACCTTGCATTTGAATTATTCTTTGTTCAATTTTTTTTTTATTTGCACACCTTTGAATGATCTCTTTCGTATTAGTTACTTCTGGAACACATCCCGCTAATGCGATTCCTGAGGTCCAGATTATGTTCACCTTCTTCTTAGCTGGAGGAAGAATTTTATAGTACTTGTATGCCATGGACCACTAGAACTGTTGATCTTCACGACCAAGAGTGTTCAATGTATCTCCAAAAAATAATTCCTTCTTCTTACTTGAAATATTTTCTTCTTTTTACAAAGGTGGTGCTACTATCGATACTTACAGGTTGGCATTTTTATTTTATTTAAATTCCACTACGTACTGCCTTGTTRAYTCAATCAWCCRTAGATCATGCTTTAAATTCCATTAGTTTTCATGGGAATTGGATTTATCACGACCCTTAATTGATGCATTGTTCATTAATAACGACATTATGTTTTTACGAGTGGTGGATGATGTGGAAAGGGTAATTAATTTGACGRGAAATGGTGATGTGATGGTATGATAAATGAAAAGTGTTAAGTATGGACATGTTAAATGGTGTATGGGAAATGTTACATAAATGTGGACTTGCGGGGTTACATGGTTGCGAACTTAAACACCTGTGAAACAATCTTCAAGAAATGGTGATAATGAATGCATTGAGATTCACAAATATGGTTAAGTGTYGGGAGAAATGTGGACTTGCGAGGTTTCGGACCTACGAGTCATAGAAAAATGATTAGGAGTAAGGAGATTCGCTCCGTAATGAAAAATATGTCTAATTATGAAAATAAGTAAAAGGAGGAAAGTGGACGTGGACTTGTGGATTTACGGAGGTGGAAACTTATGAAATGATTTAAGGATGACACATGGCTCCACATTCACGTTGCTTGAATTTTGACTAAGTACCAAAATGAAACAAAAAAGGAAACAAAGTAAGAGTCTTGGTGAGTGTGAGGTTGCAAACTCGCGTAAGTAAAAAAAAAATGCATTTAAGGATTGTTATGCAGCTCCACATCCGCATCATTTGAAAAAGTGATGAAGTACTTGGAGGTTTTTTGATGTAATAGAAGAAAAGTAAAGAAAAATAAGCTAAGAAAAATGCAAAATAAATCCTAAGAGTGGTTGAATGACAATACTAGACTAGTAAAAAATATGGATCAACACCTCTCTCTGTTTCCTATACCCATGCCAAGGTCTACATGTTCTAGAAACTGTGTCTCAATCAAGGATTCAACTGCTTTGATACCTTATGATTCGTAAATGAAGGACTTATACATATCCTTTTTAGAATTTAACTTATGAGCTCTATTTTCAATCTTATCTAGAGAGCTCTATGTCCAGAAAGGCTACTATGCCTTTGTCCTCTTCCATGTACAAGGATCTCTGTTGTTTTGATGTATGCAAGGATTGCTTTTGTGTGTAACCTGTATGCAAACAACCAATTGCAATCCACTTAGAAAGCACGCGAGGATGGAATGTTTGTTGGATTCAAAGCTTGGTTATATCGTTATGGTGCCAAGGCCAATGCTCAAAGACAAATTCAAGTGGATTGTGATTCAATTGCTAGAAAGACAATATGTGTAATGCTACTACCTCTACAACTTATCTTTAGGAAGATTCAAACTATGATCTTGAATTTCAGTCAAAACACAGTGATTAACTGCATCTTGTAGGAAATAGAAAAATCTAAATAGAAATTATCCCTAAAACCGGATAGACAAGAAAACTTGTTCTCATGTGTACTTGTCATACAAATCCATATTAGAAGGATATTGAAAGTTAATCTACTTCTTGTTCCTAGGTTTTGTTCTTGTTCTTGAAATGGAAAACAAAATCAATTCACTTGATAAGGGCTCCTCATGAGCTTTTGGGGTAGTGGCATGGACTTCAATGCCTTCTAGCTTCACCATTGTCTTCAATTGTCTCTTAGCTAGTGATATTCATTAGACCATTTTCAAGAAGAGAATAGGGCCAAGACACCTTATGGAGGAAAATATCCTCCCCCCTTTAAGCTTACTGAAAGATTCCAAAAACCAGAATGGGTAACCCTCAAAAGTGCAGGTTTTGGTTTCAATATTTTCTCTTTAACTAATTGAAGAAATTTAGTGTGAGAGTGTGTATATGTTTCAAGACTTGAAACAAAACATTGAATGAGATGAATAAATTAATCTTTAAAGAAAATTAAAATTGACATGTATTCGTATCCATGAAGAGCACCATAATCATGTTTAACCAACTTTTAAGACAAATTAGAGAAAACAAAATAACACATAGTATAGAATACAAGCTTTTGAATATAACAAATATCCTTAATCAATTGTGTTTAAAAAAAGAGATGAAACTGATTCCTAAAAATAAGTTTCAAGAATGTTAAATATAATATTCAGAATACTCTCAAATTCATGATATTTTAGTAAGAAATATTGTAAGTATAGAAATGAAAGAAAGAAAGTAAGAATATTAATATATAATACTAAGAGTGAGGATTTGCAAATATCAACAAGTGAATAGATTTACAAAAAACTATAATACTGTATTAAAAACTCGATAATCACAAAAATCTTTTGAGAGTGAATATCATGAAGGTTTTCACAAAAAGTTTTAAAATTCCAAGATTACAATGCTAATCAAACATGGGATGAATCCTTCATGAATAAGAAGTTAAGAAGTTATGAAAGCAACATAAAAATCTAAATCCAAGAATATCGATAACATTGTTGAAGCGAGTTCTTTTCTCAGTCTGACCACGATGCTTTTCTTTGTTTCCCCTTTTTACTTTTACCTCTCATATCTAACTATTTTTTGTTGAAGGCATAACAGTTTCCATTTTTAGATATCACAATAAGAGTGGATTCCCTTATTTCTTGGAACATTTGTTAAAATAGTTACTCATAAAATGCTATGTGGTCTTCTTCTCTTTTTGCTTAGTTGTTATCACCGACATGGATGCTGGTGTCAATATTGATGAATGATGGGTTGATGATGTGGGAACTAATGTTGACGTTATTATCTGAGTTGGGGCAGAGACATGAATCACATCAGAAGAATATGCTAATAAGGGAACTTTGTTTCTTAATTTTGCAATGTGTTTCCATTAATTCTCTTCTGGAATTTTGTATTCAAGCATTTTCTTTCCAGCGATATCTGAATCCGTATAAATATCATAACAAGCAGGAGGTATATTTTTCTAAATATCAATGAAAATACTTAATAACATGAAATCCTCGAACAACTTCTCATAAATAATTAATCCCTTGATTGGATCAATGACATTATTACATTGCTCATGATTTAATCTTTCTCAAGTGCCTTTTCATAAATCTTCTTAGGGAAAAACTCTCTCTCATTATTCAATGGTATTGGAAGTTCAAGTTCAAATGTTTCTCTAAATATGTTTCTGAAATCAAGATCAAACTGTAGAACTACTTGACATTTATTTTGATCAATTAATATCAAACTGTATTTTTTCTTTTTCCACGGGAAAGTTTCTCTTTTATATTCAAAAGTATATAAAATTTTACAAAGCAGCTGTCATATATCAGCAACAGAGACCTGTAATGTTATGCTGATAGCAGCTCGCAAGCTGTCATAGAAACCATATTAACCAGCCATAATATGCTCTGTTCCAAGATATCGCCGGATGGTGTGCTGAAAGCAGTTCGCAGCCTGTCTTAATATCCAAATTAATCTGCCTTATAGATATCTGTTCCAAGATATCGCTGAATAGAACACAATTCTGATACAATACAGCAATTCTGTTGCCAAAAGAAGATGCGATGACCTGGTGTCTTCCACTTCAGATTTTGAGCAGTGTTGGGGGGCCCTCGTTGCCATCCTCCCAATGGGCGCAAGTTATGTAACCGAGAGGCCGGGCTAATGCCAGTTTTGAAAGCTGGTCCGCCATGGTATTGTCTTCTCTGTAGATGTGGGAGGCAGAGAGGCTCTTGAAGAGTCTTTTGGCTGCGATGGTTCTCTCTTTCCAGCATTCCAGAGCTGCTGATCGGAGGTCAGCCTTGTCATTTATCCAGTCGATAATGACTTTTGAGTCTCCGAGAAGTAGCAATACTTTGATGTTCAGCCTTTGTGCCAGGATAAGGGAAGCCCACGCCGCCAGTAGTTCGGCTTTGGTGTTGGTGCCTTGTCCGTCGTTGAGAGTCCATCTGTAGGAAGTGTGAGAGTTGATGTAGATGTGCCCCCCCGCCCCACAAAGAGATCCATCTAGTTGCGCTGCTCCGTCGAACCAGGCGATGGCTTTGTCAAAAGGAAGAGGTGTAGAAGATCTGCGGATAGTCTAAGCAGTGGTGGGGCAAGAAGGACGGTCGACTGCAGATAGAATAAGATTTGTTACCAGGTTAACCAATGGGGGCTTATCATCAAAGATGGCGGCATTTCTTGCCAACCAAACGTTCCAACAGACAGTGGCTGGCAGCGAGGGGTAGGGCTGGTGTCTTTGGCACCAAGAACTAAAGCAGGAGATCGTCGAAGGTCCAAGCCACTGTTCGGATAGATTTAGTGAAGCTGTGACATGCTGCCAAACTTGCCGGGTAAAATAGCAGCTCACGAAGATGTGGTGTGAAGTTTCACTATCCTCATTGCACAGTATGCAGCGATTTGGGCCTGACCAGCCACGGCTCTGGAGGATATCCCAGACGAGGATTTTATTCTCCGTCAAAAGCCAAGTAAATAATTTGAGTTTCACCGGGCAATTCCACTTCCACAGCCGAGTGTGCCAGGTCAGATCGCGGGTGGGCCAGGAAGCCTCTGCCAACGCTTTGTAGATGTTTCGGACAGATATGACTCCAGATTTATCGCCTCCTGTCCAGATGAGTGTGTCAGGTCTCTCCTGTAGGCGGATGCCAGCCTCATTAAGATGATGTGTGTACCTGTTCCATTCGGCCGAGAGCTCTCTGTCTAGATTCAACGTGCAGCTAGTAACCCAGGCTTCGCCAAGTGAACTGCTTCTGTGAGGGGATTTTAAATGAAAGAGATAATGTAAGCCTAAATTATGCAGGCGCTCCAGCAGTCTAGGAGAGAGTAGGGCCTTTATGCCCATGCCGAGGATATCATCTTTGCTAATTTCAATAGCAGATCCAGTGTCAGGAAGCCACGCGATCCAATGTAGGAGGATTGGAAGCGACTTTAGAAGATGCTTCCACGTTTGTGACCCCCCCGGAGGTGATATTGTGGCTGATCTGAGCCAGGTATGGACTGGCAGGTGGGAGAAATATTTGTCTTTTATAAGATTGTTCCAAATGCCTGGTACCATCAGGATACGCCAAAGCGTATTTGCCGAGAGAGCAAGGTAGGAAAGGTAAGCGGCTTACAATCACTTCAAGAATTTTTTCCAAGAAGATTCGCACATCTCCTTACAGGAGCAGATAGATATAGCCCAACTTTTCCCACAGATGGTCACTGAAGAGGAAGCGAGAGCACTGGAAGCCCCCTGCACAAAAGAAGAAATCTTCCAGGTATTAAAAGGCTTTAAAAAAGAAAAAAGTCCCGGTCCGGATGGATGGACTGTGGAACTCTACCTTCACTTTTTCGAATTAATGGGACAAGATCTACTGGAGGCTATCGAGGATTCGAGGACCAGAGGGTTGGTTAACAAACATTTAAACAACACTTTTATAGTCCTGATTCCAAAACATAATCATCCCAGACAGTTCTCGGATTACCGACCGATCTCGTTGTGTAATCTCAGCTACAAGATTATAACTAAGATCATTGCTAACAGGATTCTCCCTCTTCTCTCCCGGGCACTGGCAGAGGAGCAGCTTGGTTTTCTCAAGGGAAGACAAATCCTCGACGCAATAGGCATCGCACAGGAGTGTTTACACAGCATCAAAACAAAAAACTTACCTGCCATTCTCCTAAAACTGGACCTCAAACAGGCCTTCGACTGTATAAATTGGAACTTCCTACATCTCATCCTTCTCCATTGTGGATTTGGGGCAGCCACTACAAAATGGATGATGGGCTGCATAACCACAACCACCCTGGCAGTTTTAATCAACGACGAGGCTACCAAAGCCATCCACAGCGAAAGAGGGCTTCGACAGGGATGTCCCCTCTCACCCCTCCTCTTCATTCTGGTCTTAGAAAGCCTCAACATCTTGTTAAAAAGAAGTAAATTAGCTGGCAAACTCACGGGAATCAGAGCATCTAGACTGACTCAAATTCTGCACCTAATTTTCGTAGATGACGTGATTATCATGACTTCGGACTCCTTGACTGAATGGACATAAATTTTTAATGTGCTAAATGTTTTCTGTTCTGTTACAGGTCTAAAAATTAATTTTCAGAAGTCTTTGTTCTTGGCCACGGGCGCGAGGGAAGCTTCCCTGTCGGAGCTAAAAACTCTTTTCGGCATTGATTTTCGAGATCTGGAGGCGGGCTTCAACTATCTTGGTTACTATATCAAACCCTCTAGCTACAAAGCAAAGGACTGGAGCTGGTTATATGAAAAGTTTGAGAGCAGAATTAAACTCTGGTGTAACAAATGTTTATCCATGGGTGGCAGATACATATTGATCAAGGCAGTTCTGGAAAGCCTCCCGGTGTATTGGATGGCTGTGGCACACATCCCTCAATGTGTGCTAAAGAAGCTCCGTCAGTTGATTTTTGCCTTCCTCTGGAATGGCAGCAAGCAAAGCAGAGGCCTCCATCTCTGTGGATGGGAAACCCTCTCAAGGCCAAAAGCACTAGGTGGCTGGGGCTATCAAACTGTATTTGACATCTACTGTACTCGTTCTCATTATGAAATCAGTTCTATTCTTGATATTTAATGTTTCCAGATCATCTTTACTCTTGTTATCCAAAAACTTTATGACATCATTTGCAATCTGAACTTTATCTCCCAAATGTTCCCAAGCTTTCTTCACTTCAAGTTTTATACTTCTTTCAAAATTTTCTATGCCTTGAAGTATATTTAGATTGCCTCTCATCTGCTGCATAATATTTTTAATTTGATCCCAGATACAATGCTTTGCTTCAATAAGATATTTCCATGCGGAAATATTTTGGTCAAATTTCTTCTTCAAATATTCAAACACTACAATCGTTAGGCTATTTTCAAAGATTATTTTATCTTTTTCATCCATATAAACGAAATTAGTTTCTATTATTGCATTTCTTGTATTAAAATGGTCCTATAAATGCACCATTTTTGTATTTTTTTTCTTGAACTTCAATTTTAGCTTGTTTCAATTCTTTTTGTACGAGTGATATTTGTTCTTTGAGCACTGCAATTTGTTCTGAGTCTGAAACTGTTGATATTATGGTAGTTGTTGGAGGTATTTACCTCCATGTGTAAACCTAACAAGGATAGAATACTCTGGGAAGCAAGAAGAAACCCTAATGAGTTGCTAATAACTCTAGAAGACTTGTCAGCTCAAGAAAATAATTTATATTAGGTTATTAGCCTCCAAGAGAAGAAGTCAGCCAAAAATAATAATATATACTGAACAAACAGATGCCCAGAATGAGAAGTCGGCCCAGGCAGTTAGCCAGAATTAGTATAAATACAGGAGGCCAGTTCTCATTCTGGCAGTCAGTCTCAGAATTGCATAGCAACAACTTGTGTGCATTGCAGTGCCCAGGTTTGAGGAGAGCTGCCATTGCAGCTGCTGCAGCTAGCAGATCATGTTTGGCTTGGACTATCTCTTGGTTAGGGTTTGGACTATCTGATCAGCTCTTGTTGGTGCACTATCCTTGGGGAAAGGTGTGCTACCCTTTGTTTGGCTATCTAGCCTAGGGTTTGCTTCCGGAGTGATTCTTTGTCAAGGTTAAGGTGCTCGGAGGGTGGCTTCGGCCTATGGTTGGGTGACAATAGAGATATTGTTAATGGTAAAATGAGCACATCCTTTATATTCTAACAGGTTATGGGCCCACACCTCCTTCATTCAGTCTAACCGCTGGAAGGAAACATAGCCGTAAGGATATTAAGCTCGTGAAGAACTGCTGCTAGGGTTTCTAGTAGGAGCAGTCACCATAGCACTGCCGCTAGGGTTACTAGCAAGTGCAGTTGCAGAAACCCTAATCCTCTTGTTGAGGCACCTTAAGTGAAGGGATTGACCTAATCTCCGGATAGATCAATGCGCCCTAGCTTAGTGCATCTCCTGGTACTCTTAGCAAGTCAAGATGTGAAGTTTGAGTTTTTGGTCAAATCTAGGGTTGACCAAGTCAAAGCAGCCATGACTTGCTCCATGAAGTCAGAAAACAAGTTAGATGGAGCTTCTAAATTCAGAGCGTGGAAGACAAGGATTGACTTCATCCTTGCCAAGAATAAAGTGTTGGATATCGTGAAAGGAAAGATTGTGAAGCCAAAGTTTGAAGAAGGAAAAGAGAAGGAACCACAGAACATTGCAGCTATGGAGAAGTTCAAATACGGTGACATCAATGCCATGAGTACCATAGTGGATTCCATAAAATACCACTTGATACCCTACATCTCCCACCTTGACTCATCGAAGAAGATGTACGATGCCCTAACAAACCTCTTCTCAGTCAGAAACATTGGACAAGTAATGAGTCTAAAGAATGAGCTCCGTGACATGAAGATGAATGATGATGATAGCATAACATCATACTTTGTGAGGATCTCCCAGTTAAGAGATCAATTACAAGCTATTGAAGAGATCATTTCAGAGAAGGAATTGGTAAACATA
>JASDQU010376462.1:0-11362 GCA_032191745.1 Picea mariana | reverse complement strand
GAAGCTAAGCCTAAAGGTACAAGTTGGATTCTACACCCTAGTTTCTTTAGAACTAGGGATACCAAGATATTCAGGTTGATGAAACTGTAATGGTTGAACAAGGATTTCATTTCCCAAGTGGTGGAGGAAAAATACCTGTAGCAATAGGTAATCCTCCACAAACTAGATTTACTAGATAATGATTTGAAGCAGGGTTTAAAGCTATCTTTGATATTGATATTGTGGTCTCACAACCCCAAGGAAATGATAATGATGAAATGGAAACTTAGGAGGAATTTCTATGGTTAGAGGGAACACACTTCAATCCTATCCTCATCGATGAAGATCCCTTGCCTCCTACTAAAGCTCGGAAAGGGATTAATCAATTGTTTGATATTGTAGGCTAGCCACATTAAGAAAGTTATGTCTTTTTTTTATTTTCAGCATAGGATTTATACTTTTTTTGGGTTTATATGTTAGTTTCTAGGTTGTTCATATATATATATATATATATATATATATATATATATATATAATCAACATTGAAAGGTTGTAAGACTTATTTGGTTCCTTTATTATGGACATTCTTTTACTAGCTATGGTCTAGGTTTCCTTTTTGGCAAGCCACAGTGAAACTTGTGTGTAGCATTTTTATATATAATCAACATTGAAAGGTTGTAAGACTTATTTGGTTCCTTTATTATGGACATTCTTTTACTAGCTATGGTCTAGGTTTCCTTTTTGGCAAGCCACAGTGAAACTTGTGTGTAGCATTTTTTTGTATAATATGAATAGTAAATCTATCTAGTTTACCAAAAAAAAATGGTGGGAGAAAAAAGTTAAAATACTTATACATAAGTAACAACAAAAAAATAATAAATAATATCTAATGTATAATGATATTTAATGATTTTAATATTATTTAAAGTTTTATGAATTAGTATTTTTTAGGTCATCCAATAATGAGATCTCATTTTTTTTTTAAATTTAGAAAAAAAAAAAACATTCAGAATTAATGTAATTATAGACATCAATTTTAATATTACAAAATTAGTTTGTATCAAATCTAGTCAAGGATTCTAAATCCATTTTTACATTAAAAATAATAATTAAAAAAAAATAAAATGATTAAATATCAATATTGACAAACCAAACAATATCATTATCATAACAAGTTTAACTTTATTTTTTTAATTCATTACTAAATTTTTTTTTTTTGGGTAAACTAAGAGGTATTTATATTAATATCATACAAAAAAGAGTATAGCCATAACTTTCTATGGCATGCCATATTAGAAACTACACCACAAAGAGTAAAAAAATATCATCATTGTTTGCTTCATCAGTTCAAATCTATCATTAGCTATCATAAGCATGCTATGTGTTACTAGTGGAATATATAATAAAAATAAAACATAAGATACTTAACAACGTAGATGTTTGTTCAGGGCGATAATTATTGTTGTATTAATCATTTTAGGCCATCAATGTTTGAACAACTCTCCAAATGAGTTGCAATTTCCATGAACTCTCTTGTCCTTTCCATGTCTTTATACCTTTGTAATTGTCAATCACACACAACTAGGATTAGGGTCACTCTGAAGGGATGTGTTATCGTCGATCGACGTATCCTGCTAGAGCACCATAACATGCCCATTTAGCACATTGTTTGGGTAATTATTGTCTATGTTGTTAAGATTTAAGCATTATTTTCTTAGTTAATCTGGAATCCCTTTGTTCTAGGGTAGCCCAATGTATTATCCCTACAACCTCAGTCCTTCATTAGCTATATGATATACTAGGCCATTGAACTTCCAACAAATATGGGAGGGAATAATGGTAAGAATAAGGCTAATTAGCTATGAAATTTGTTGATATTTGGAAAAGAGGTGCTAATTGTTGGAAACCAAATCAAGATGTGTTCCACACTAAATTATTAGTAGAGCTTGAATGATGATTTTAGAGTCTCCATCCACTATAATATTGCTGAAGCCAAGTTGATGTGACAATTATAAGTCCTTCATCAAACTAGAAAGCTCTGTTGCATTGTTGGTGTTATTCCCATATGTGAAGCAAAGAGGAATATAATATTGCTAGAATCATTTCTAAAGACACCTCCCTCCTTTGTTGGTCCAAGATTACCTTTGGAGGCTTCATAAAAGTTTAGTTTGATGAAGCTTACTACCATCCTTGACCATATTGATGGAGAAACCTACTTGTTATTGGGCTTGGGTATGACTGAAGAGAGATGAATTTTATTGAAATGCCTATAAGAGAAGATGGTTTTCTCACTAAATTGGCGTTGAAATGCTCTCTTGAATATTGATCCATATATATTCCCTTTCCCTATGAAATTGTTTGAAAATCCTTACATTTTGTTCCTTCCACACCATCCACAACATAAACCTATGGAAGATATTCCAGTCTCGATTAAGCACTAGATTCCCACAAGGTGAGGTTCTCCAGTTTTCCAAGGTTTGAATGATACTATCCCCTGAGTGATTAGATTGTTGGAATATAGTAGCTTCTGCATCCCATAGAATATTAAATTATGGATACCCATTGAATAAGTGTTCAATTGTTTCTTCATTGGATTTTCACATGTAGCATATTGGATGCCCTTCAAATCCTCTTCTGAGTAGTTTTTCCTGAGTAAGTATTTTTTTTCTTTCCAGAAGCCAGAGGAAAGATGAAATCTTTGGCCAATGTTGCACATGATTCCAAAAAAAATTCCAGGTGGTTTCTTTCTACAAAAAATGTGTTTAGCCTCAATGTTGTAGGCTTGCTTAACACAAAAGTTTGCATCTCCATGAGAACCCCATCTTCATATATTGTTTCTTGTATCATAGTAATTTTGTCTTTAACGTGGTTGTCCAAAATTTTCCTTAATTCACTAGTTACTCCCTTTGGCCATCCATCACTTAATAGTTATTGACAATGAGTTTCACAGTCATTCTCACCTATGTTTAACCAATACCGATTTTCATGCATCCAAACTTAGTGAAGGAGGGAGGTCTAAGAATCCTAGAGGTCTGATTGCATCTCAAACTTGGAATCTTCTTGTTGTTGGATCTCTAAATTGACATATTTTACATCGTTAGTTGGTCTCATTTTACCTTATCCAGGCACCCATTTACCATGCCTATTACCTCAATTACCCATACTTATGTGCCTAACAATTTTGATGAGTAAAATGTTGTTAATATTCATAATTTTTTTTTTAATGATTTAGAAAGGATTTGGATTAATCTTGTTGATGAAGGTTTGTGACAACTTAGTTCCTGTACCTAATGTTGTTATAGAAAGATTTTCCTCACCCTATGCAATCTTTCACATAGGGCCTTTTTCCATTTCCCTATGCAGACTTTTCATCCCTTTTTGCAAATCCCAAAGCTAAAAAATACATTTTTTCCACATGTACGCACCTTGCCTACTATACAACATGTGCATATGCAAGTTGCACCACTACAACCCACGTACATCAGGATTTGTTCCCAAAAAATGAAAAATAGTGTCAGGTTTCCATGTCACGACAGGAGATCTATGATCCTTGGCCTTCCATATACTGGAAATGTTCTGACTCGGCCCTTCAGTTCCATTTGAAGGCTATAAATGGGCCAATTCCGAGCTATGGAAAGGAGGAGAAAGAATTCAACTTTCAGAGAAAATTTACAATAGAGAAATTATTCACTTCATATTGAGTCTGCATCCCTTTGTCCTTTAGGTCTGAACACAGTGTTCATCCCCCAAGATCTTCCCTTATTGATTGAGAACTTCATTGTATCTCTTCTATGAGCTTGCCTTTGGTGGAGGATTGAAGTGGTGGAGGCCGAGCTAGAAGGAAATTAGTTTCTCGATTCCGAACCGTGCCGACACAGAAGTCTGTAACTTTTTCACTTCTGCTAATCATATATTAATAGAAATACTCTTTTCCCGTTCAATTGATATCTTGCAAATATTTGAATTATTATTCCATGGTAGTATTTGCTATGTATATTAATGGATTATGCTATTGAATGTACTAACATCATATCTTACCACCATATGCTTGCTTTGCTTGGTTGTTGAGGACTAGTTGTATGTATATTGCTTTGGATCAATTGCTCAACGGTGGACTTCATCGAACGTCTAGACAAGGTAGGCCTTTTATCTTGTCTTGCTAGCATATTTTTTTATATAGCATACTTGAGAATATAATTGATTTCTGCAGTCATTTCCTTCTGTTGTGGTTTACCCCTAGCCATAGAGAGTTTTTCCTTGTAACAGAATTGGTGACCACATTGGGGATTGAATCTTCTTTCTTAGGGTTTGGAGTGTTTTTCTCCTTAGATTGTCTCGTTCCTATTGTGTTTCTTGTTGTATCATTGCTTGATAGCCTTTGTTCACTCTGGGTTTGAGTCTTTCAACTTTCTCCTTTTCCTAACCGTGTTTTTGAAACATATACGCGGATTTTTGCTTGACAGTAACGTATACACGCGTGTTGTCCTTCTGCAAGATTGTTTCCTTGAACAGTCGCGTACATCAACCTCTTTTTCTTGTTTTTTGGGTTTGGTGGTTGTTGGGTGGGTTTTGAAGATTGTTGAGTCTTCTTGGGTCTCTATAGTGACTGTTAAGTGTTTGTGGGATGACAAGGAACCTGTCTTTGGTTGAATTTTTGGGCGGAGTCTTTCTCATCATCTTTTCATTTTGATTGTCCTTGTACATTGGGCTGTGTGTTTTTCTCTTTGGTATCCTACTTGAGTTGTCTCTTTCTATACACAATAGAGTTTTATATATCAAGTTGTTGTTCAGTCCATGCATTTTCATTTTTTTTATATTGAAAATACAAAAAGCTTAGGCATTTTGATCTTTTGAGTCTTCGTCATATTAGCTTAGTGTATGTAAAGAAAGATTGCATTTTTATTTCAGAATTGCAGAGTTGAAATTGAAAATTGCATTGTTTTAAGAAGCATATCATTCATTGAAAATTGAAGTTAGGACTTTGCATTGTATTCATATTTACTTTACTTTTTGAGTCATAACATTAATGACTTTGCATTGTATTCATATTTACATTTTTTAGTAAGCACAACCATTAAAGTTAACGCTATAATTTAAAATTGATTAATCACGATTTTATTTTCTAGGGTGCACAAACTAGCTTAGGATTTAGTGCCTTGGAATAGGATTTTGTGAGTAAACTTATCCAAGGCTATTAAATCAACATATGTGTCTGACTAAGGGAGTGGATAAATTCATTGTATAATCGGTAATATCAGGAGGCTCTGCTTACACCGGAGTTAATCACGAGGTCGCGCGAGGCTGGTTGAAGGGATATCCCCTCGATACCTTCTTAGCGTTAGAGATATTTCTGAGGATCTATTTGTATCTGGGGATCTTGCTAGTGCCCTTACCTCCGTGAGAGGTAGTGCTTTCAAGGTTTCGGGCTTTGCTTCCATGCCCATATGGTGGACCTAACTTATGACTGCTCACCTATGCATTGATTATACATTGGTTGCTTAGTTTCTTGACTTAGGTGCCACATATGTACTTGTAGGGGTTATTCTATAGGTACCCTGGGTAAGATAAGGGTCGAACAACACACAACCTTTATGGAGGATTACCTCTTTGGGGGGATCTAACCCACTAGTTGTTAATCCCACGAGGGCCCTTATAACTGATNTGTACATATTGGCCATTTGATTTTTGGTATGCTCTTTGATTACTAGTTGACCCTAGGATTTATTTTTTGTATATTGAGTCTTAAGTCATCGTGGAGTCGAACCACCCTCCCCGCCAGTCCCATCGCTTATTACATTTACCACCATATTTCGAGTCTTTTCCTTCTAAAAGGCATAGAGTTATTAGACGTGGTACACACACAACCACTTTTTAGACTTGTGATTCTACAAGGATGAGTACTGAACCGAGTCTTCAGAACACTAGGATCCCTTTGACTCCCGCACCTACTATAGTCAATGGCACCCCTTCGACTCCTGCAACCACAATGGTTGTAGTGTCAGAGGCACCTATCATTACTACTACCCGTCCTATGGTGAATGCTCAATCTCTTACCTAAAATCCATTTGGGTCTCCTGGTCACTCACTGGGCTATAATGTCTAGTCCATCGCTATGGCCTCTAGTCCTTTTTCCTATGGTATGCTGAATTTTACTTCAGAGTTTTCAAACTCCATCCTAGCTGCTGGCACTAATTCTAGCATTGGACTTGGGGGCACTACACCTCCTTATACTCCATTTTCATTTAGTGGTTCTCAAATCCCTCAAATGACTCCTAATATGGGAGGCATTCCCTCTTTTAACCTCGGGTCTAATCCTCTTTTGTCTGGGTGGAGCAACCAACCTGGCGGACAAGCTTCTGCTCAAGTTCCATCCTATACCCTCACCTCCTCAGTGTCGATTCCTACCAACACATTTGGCATGAAAAATCCACCTCTATCCTTCGGATTCACACATGAAGGAGGTCAATTTCACACCTTGGGAAACCCCTAACCCAGAGCCACTCCAACTAGGGGAAGTTTTTATAACCCCCATCAAAAGATTCCTACTGGAATGATGCCCAACCAACCTATTATGAATCATCTTGGAGGAGGGTCTTACAATCCTGGACAAGGCCATGGTGCTTACTAGAACCCTGAATGGGCTGCAGTTCCTCAAACACAATCTTTCCAGGGAGCCTGGGGCCAGAACCTCGTCTTCTTTTTTGGCCATGCTTAATCTGCCATATTTGTCAAAGTTGATGAACGAACCTGTGTGTCATGATCCTACTTGGCCCCCTGTCCCCACCAAGCTTCCTTCAGACATTCTGAAATTCGAAGGTAAGAATGGCGAGGATCCTGGTGATCACGTTACTACCTTTCACCTATGGTGCTCCTCGACTTCCCTTAATGACGATTCCATTCGGTTAAGATTATTTCAATGCACCCTCATTGGGGTCATTGCAAAATGGTATATCAAGCTAGCTAGGGGGGCTTATGGGACCTTTAGTTAGATGGTGTTAGTCTTCCTTAACCACTTCCAATTCTCGGTTAGTTATGATGTTGGCTTAGAAATTCTATTGACTTTACGCCAGGTCCCAACCACTCATATCTCAGATCACATCCAAGAGTGGCGTAGATGGAAGAGGTTGATTAAGACTTCCATACCCCTGACCTTTCTTTTATAATGGTTCCTTAAGTATTTGCAACCTCCTATCTCAAAGGATGTTGCTACATCTGGGGTTACAATTGAGGAAGAAGAAATCTTCAAATCCCAATAGCTAGATCTTATATACGCTCAGTCTGGGATGTTATACCACATTCTTCTGGACACACCGAGGTCAACCTATGACCCTAGACAAAATCCTGGACCTCATGCCGATGGCATTGTAGGCTCCGCTAATGTAAAATTTGCAGACTCGGTGACAAGCGATTTGAAAGAGTTGTCTCTAAACCAGTCTACAGGAGGGCTAGCTTCATCTGTGTCTTCCAATCCCACTCAGTCGGAAGATGTACATTTCGTGCAATCGTCGACCACCCCAAATGGTAACCAACAATCGAGCGAGAATAAGAAGAAAGGACGTAATAATAATCGTAAGGGTGTTCAAAATAATAATAAACCCAAAGACAATGGTAATAACAAGAAGATGAATAATAATGCTGGAGAAAGAAAGGTGTAAGGTGAAATTTCCTTGTAATATTTGTATGGACGATCACCTTACTCATTTATGCCCCAAACTTGTGGAAGTTATGAGGCTCTTATCTCTACGCCCGTCGTGCTGACGAATCCTTTCCCACATAACCAACACATGGCCTTGAGCTCCTCAAATGCCGAAAATGCGGCCGGTGGGAGTCAAAACCCGTTGTCGCAAGATGGTGACCATTTGTGTATCAATATGGTCGATGCTAAGGTTCATGTAGCCATCCGATCTCAAGATTATAGTTCTTCAGAGGCTATACCTGGTCAAAATATCCTCCTCCTCTGGAGATGACTTTACAGATTGAAAAACCAGAGCCACCTCCTCGTATTCCGAAAGGAGTAATTAAGTGCTCTACTCACAATCCAAATGCTAGATCCACTCAGAATTACTCTATTGTTGAGGACCTGGGTCAAACCCCTTCTGCGATGTTGTCTCTGGAGGTACTCTAGACGTGTCCTTCACAGAGGAATTCCTTGCTATTTGCATTAGGAGCTCTAGATCCTAGTGGCTCGAAAGTTATCAAGTTTGACGTCACATATGTGAAGCCTTTCTTGCCATAACATGTGGCATTCCAAATCCACGTGGGGTACTCAAAGTATACCATCAAACGTGTGGTTGTTGATGAAGGCGCTGCTACATGTGTGATGCCCCCGATCTGTTGGAAAGCTCTCGGCTCTCTGATTCTCTCTCAATTGTCGACCATGTTGACTACTTTTGATGGTCGTTCCTTCTACCCTCACAATATTCTTCCTACCTTTCCAGTCCAGTTAGGTGGGAATACGGTAGAGGTGGATGTTGAGGTAGTTGATGCGCCTCTTGATTATAACTTGTTACTAGGACGCAATTGGACTTGTGCTATGAATGTCGTTTTATTGTCTATCTTCTGCACTCTTTGTTTTCTACTTGATGGGAAGATCATGACGATCGATCAATTATCCTTTGTGTATGCTATACCCAATGCATCAGTTGGACTGTCGATCCCCGTGGTCGACAATTCTCAGGTGACAACTGAGAATATCGGTGTCAGAATGTATTCATCCCTTATGGGTACCTTCGACTTCATGGCACCGATTCACCATGTTTATGCCATGTCTAGTAGGCTTGTTTCGTCAGAGAGGTCCGCTCCTTTCCGCACTTCCTATTTTGACGATCCTTGGACCCCCTTCCTCGACTTTGTCTTGTGAAGGTTAGTCGCACGCTAGAATGGCCATGCCATTATCGATAGCGAAGATTGCGTATCAAGTTGTTCTTGACTCTTCCACCGATCTCGATCCTGTTACCTCGCCAACAGACAAGGATAATCCTATTCTTAAGCCTGTGTGGGACACTTCGTTGTCTTGTTCACATGACTACCTCGATGAGACTTTTCCCTCGGATGAAGCTATCATCGAAGCCATGAATGGTTCCGACAAACCTTGGGATGATATGCATCATCGCTCCTATTTTCTCCCAGAGCTTGAAGAATCGAACAAGATGACTTTCGATATACTTTGAGTGAGATAGTCAGTCACGACGTAGTTCCACTTGATATGCATGACATTTATGCCGAAGGAAATATGGCGATTATCTTTCCTACCGCCACGATCGATATCTCTCGTACCCCTGGAAAGATTGAAAACGTACATATCGGTGCGGATTGTTCGCTAGAAGAAATCCTTATCCACACCGAGATCTTCAAGGAATTCCAAGATGTATTTCCTTGGTAATATGAAGAGATGCCAGGAATCGACCCTCGTATTTTCGAGCATGAGATTATAACTTATCCGGATGCTAAACCTGTTCGACAATGTCTTAGAGTTGTCAATCCCCAGAAGGCCTCTGCTATTAAGGTAGAGGTAGAGAAACTACTTAATGTTGGATTTATCTACCCAGTTCCCTTGACTGAATGGGTATCCAATCCCGTTCTTGTGAATAAGAAGCAAGGAACCATCTGTGTATGCATGGAATTTAGTGACCTGAACAAAGCCTATCCTAAAGAAAACTTCCCGACACCTTTCATCGATCATATGCTCGACGAGTGTACAGGAAGAGAAATGTTTTCTTTCATGGAAGGATTTTCAGAGTATAACCAAATTCAAATTAAACATGAGGATCAACACAAGACGACATTTATGTTTCCTTGGGGTACTTTCGCATACTAGAAAATGTCTTTCGGCCTTAAAAACACCGGAGCAACCTTCCAACGTGCTATGACGTTTTCATTCCACAATCTTAAGCATATATTTGAAGCTTACCATGAAGATCTTGTTGCTCATTCTCGTAAGAGAGAGGATCACTCTAAGCACCTTCGACTAGTTTTTGAAAGATGTTGTTACTATAAAATCCGGTTGAACCCTCATAAGTGCATGTTTTGTGTTAGGTCTGGTCGTCTTTTGGGATTTCTAGTTTTTGAGACCAGGATCATGGTAGATCCTTTAAAGGTTGAGGTAATACCTTGATTGCCTCCCCCGCACACTATTCGACAACTTCAAGGTTTATAGGGGAAAGTTAAATTTTTATGTCGTTTTATAGTAAACTATGCCAATATCACTAAAGGTTTCATGCGTCTTTTGAAGGAAACCCCTTTATCTGGGATGAGCAAGCCCAACAGTCCTTCAATGCTTTGAAGAAAGCCTAGGTATCAATGCCTCTGCTGAAGTCTCCTGACTATAGTAGGGATTACTTGCTTTATGTCGCTACGTCCGAGGAGAGGATCGGTTTGGTTTTGGTTCAGGAGGATGATGAGCTCCACAAACACGTCATCTACTATCTTAGTTGAAACTTAGTTGGTCCTGAGCTCAATTATTCTCACGTTGAAAAGCTAGCTTTGGCTGTCATTCACACAATCTAACGTTTACGCCATTATATATTGCTTTGCAAGACTACTGTGGTTGCCTATGTCAATCCATTTCAATACATCCTTACCTGGCGTATCATAGGGGGGAAATATAATAAATGGATTGTCATTTTACAAGAATTTGATCTCAATTTCGCTTCTGCGAAATCCAAGAAATCACTAGTCTTCGCGGAGTTAATATCTGACTTTCCACGATTAGATGAGGATGTTATCCATGTTGATTCGTTTGCGGATGAAAATTTTTTCCTTGTCTCATCGTCCGACCCCTGGTATGGAGACATCGTTCTTTATCTTCAAACCTTGAAGTTCCCTCAGCATCTCTCGCGAGATGACCGATGACGTGTACGATACCAAGCTAAGAATTACACTATCGTCGGTGACACTTTGTATCATCGAGGAATAGACAATATCCTATGTCGTTGTTTAAATTACGAGGAAGCCGAGTCAGTTCAAAACGATTGCCACAGTGGGGCTTGTGGTGGTCATCTATCTGGGCTTGCGACAGTCCAGAAAATTTTGCGAGTCGGTTATTTATGGCTATCTATATTTAAAGATTGTGTTGAAGTGGTTAAGAAGTGTCACCCCTGCCAGGTGTTCACTCGGAAAATGCGCTCACATCTAGCTCCTCTTCACCCAATCATTATCGTCGATCCCTTCACCAAGTGGGGGGTGGACCTTGTGGATTACAACCCAACTTCGGCTGGCGGGCGTCATCACATTATTGTGGTCGTCGACTACTTTACTAAGTGGTTCAAGGCCATGCCTACAATTAAATTTGATGGGAAGACTGCCGCCTTCTTTGTATTGAATCAAATTATCGCCCGGTTTGGTATCCCGAGTGATATTGTCACTAATCATGGAAGTCACTTTC
>JASDQU010376461.1:0-11362 GCA_032191745.1 Picea mariana | reverse complement strand
TTCAATACCTCAATAAGGAGAAACTGTATTTCTTAACATATTTGTAGAAATAGTTTAACAGTCACGTTCAAACATGAACCCGAATATTCATAGTTGTTACTAGTTATTTTGTTTCAATTTAAAAGATCAACTATTGATTTTTTAATCAACTAACTGAATTTACTAAGATTACTACGGTAAACATAGCCAACGCTCTATAAAACTAAAAAAGGCCTATGGCAAACATTTTTATCCATGCATAATAAAATTTAATGCTAAATATGATTCACATAAAACATTTTTTTTTATATATGTAACTTAGTGTTTCTCTTTCTTAAGTTATTATTTTAAAATTTAAATATTTCATTTTATTTCAAATTTAAATTATCAATAATTTAATTTAAAAATTATGTTTTTTATTTGATTTCAAATTTAAATTCATTTACTTTTAGATTTTATCAAATATTAAAAGAAATCAAATTTTAATGTAATTTTTATTATTATTATTATTATGAAAAAATTTATATTTCTTAAAATTTGATCGCATTATTTTTTTAAGTTAGAAAATTGCATTACCTAAACAGAGTACAATCATAGTCTCTTTGTGCTTGGGTAGCCAATAAAGGAAGCCAAC
The DNA here is from genome assembly GCA_032191745.1 of Picea mariana. Classification (NCBI taxonomy): domain Eukaryota; kingdom Viridiplantae; phylum Streptophyta; class Pinopsida; order Pinales; family Pinaceae; genus Picea; species Picea mariana. Next base: position 10,749 of record JASDQU010376461.1, on the reverse strand, counting down.
CCAAACCCAAGATCAAGCAAAATGAAAAGGAGCCATAAGGGACAAAAATTGAAAAAGTTCTAAATTTTTATGGGTAGATTACCGAACATATGTCAAATAAATATTATGATGATAATAATTAACGTCCACTAAAACTTAACTTAACAGACTAGCATTGAAATGAAATTGATCACTTACCAAAGTGAGTTTGAATGGTTGTTTATTTGGCGTCGTTGAAGCGAGATTGGCCATTCTCGAACGATGACATTTTGGCTTGGCACCTCCTACGCCTGCTGGCACTGCTGAGAATTGGAGCAAATGTCGAGCAACAAATCTACCTTTTTATCAATCTTCGTTCCAAATTTTTGATAAGCCAATTCACTCCTCATCTCAAAAATTAGCTTCAAGCGGTCCTCTATTATCTGGGCATTCCCTGTTCCTTCAAGTGGACTGTTATTCCCACCTGCGCAAGGTGGGCATTCCCTGTTACTTCAAGTGGACTGTTATTCTCACATGCATGCCCACCTGCGCATGTTGGCCATACTTCTTGTTGACACAAGCGAGTTATTCAAACCTTTCCTTTCACTAGTACCTGAAACCAGAGCACCACACTTACTTGCACGCAACATGGAGGATGACAATTTAATTCCTCTGGCTAGTGAATTATACCAGACGTCATCCACCTGTCTCGCTTGGAGTGCAGGCCACCGGGTGTCGAAGCTAGTGCACACCAGGTTAATTTTCATGTTGAGCACCATATCACCCCATTCTAGGAATCACACTAAATATTTATTAAATTAATACTAAAACAATTTTTAGTTTATTTTGTAATCACATTGTCAAAATTTTATTATTCTAGCATAGTAACATACATACAAAAAAGCTTTGTTGTTGGCCTACTGCCAGGGCAACCATACCAGCAACAAATGAATAAGTCTTATGTCCATTTAGTTTGCAGGAGGTTTTTAAAAAGAGTCTTAAAGCTAGAAAAACAGTATAGTAGCAGATATGGGGAGTGGAGGAGACTCCGTGACTATTTATTCTTATGTTATTCATTCGAAATTCAGACAAGGATAGTTGTTGGTCACGAAGCATGAGAAACTTCTATCGGGTCCTAAGGTGGATGGATCAAGAGCAAAGTGGGCTGTGCTTTTGGGGGAAGAGCCTGAGAAGCAGATTGTAACATCCCTATCCCCCAGTGAAAATTTCAAACTTTGATACCATTGAAATTATAGAAAACTCTGCATATGCACAAAATTATAAGGTTTTATGCAATTCTAACAACATATATACATAAGTATAATTAAAACAACAAATACCCATAATAGAAAAGGGATGTATATGCACACAATAATTAACAAACACCAAACTTGTATAAATAAGTCACTAACTACGTGCAGACCTTCCACATTCCTCCCAACCATAGACCACACTCCTCATAACTCTCAACAGTAGGTCACCCCCGAGATGGGGCTAAAAATCCACCAGGGCAAAAGAATCCTAAGCCAGGTTAAGATCGGTCAACAACCAAAATACCCAAACTAAGGTGCCAACTATGGCTGACAGCCTACAGTCCCTCATTCCCTATATGCATGTCCCACCCCAAAAAGTGTGCCCCTTCTCTACTCAACAGTCCTTCGGTTTCCTCACTTCTCTTCCAGGGCTTCAACAATAGGCCAAACAGGAAGTCTTAGAGCCCTGTAGCTATAGCTTCGCACCTTGGGAATACAATTCCCAGTAGTTCTCTCCCCTAGAGAGAAATCCTCATGGGCTTGACAACCCACTTCTTCAATAGCACATGGACCTAACAACCCACCTCTTCAATAACACATGGGCCTAACAACTCGTCTCTTCCCCCTAATCCACTCTAAAGCTTCCCCAAGTATAGGTACCACTGCAGAGTACGACTTCTAGGTACGAATGATGGAATGATCCATGAAATTACAATTATCCACAATTATATATGCATGTGCCCTATGTGACACTTAGCACATAAGGGACTAACTTTGTCCCCTTCATGTAATTTGTTCCCTTTCTTTGGGAACTTACGATAACATAATGTTATATGACTTTATGACTTAGAAATAATATTATTTTATTCCTAGGCCTAAGTCCCTTGACTTAGCCCCTTAACCTTAGACTCTTAGCCCCCATTTCCCTTTCTAGTGGAGTTTATCCCCCCATACTCTTTTGTTTGGTTGGTCTGCAACAATGATATATTTTTATTAATATCTAAGTGTGATTACATTTTATAATGATAGGATCACTATCCTTTTAGCATCTAGGCCCTCCGACCTAATAATCATACAGACACTCTAGTATATAATATCCTCGCTCACCAGCCTATAAAATAGTTGTACAATTACAATTTGGGTCAACCTGGGGTATTACACAGATGCAAGCCATCCAATTGCAAATGGATTGTATTATGGGAATCTTCTCTTGTCTGCAACATTCATCCCAATTTAACAATTTTCCAGTATTTAGTCTCCCTTGCGCGAGTGTTGTTGATGCTTGAAACCCATCTAATAGTAGCTTTGACCACCTCATGTTCGGTTGTCATGGTTTTTTCCACTTGAACTTCAACTTTGATGTCATGCAGATGAGCTTGAAAACACGACGAGGTAATAGTAGGAAAGGTGACAATGACCTCATGCACGTCATGTTGAACCTTGGATATTGGCGGATCTTCTCCTTCCTAGTGGGATGAAGTCTCGACAATGCAGGAGCATCACCATCAACATTCAATGAGGCCAAGTGGAGGACAACTCAGCATCCAACGCACACATTCAAATTGGTTTTGGATTCCAAGGAGAGCGTGTCACTTTAATATTTTGAAAATATTGAAAATTAAAGTCTCGTAAGATTTTGAGGCATAAGCCATTGTAAACAATCCAGGAGATTGTAATTTCTTTAATGCCCAAAGGATTGTACAGATTTGAAGCATCGACTCATATCTATATTGTAAATGTTCATTTATTTGTAATAAGCTTAGTGGTAGAATTCTTTAATTATGATGTGAAAGCACTAGAGTAGTCGGAAGGAAGGCTCGAGAAGCCCCTCCATGTATAAATGTATGCAATCTATGTCCAAAAGAGGTTGTTGAAGATTATTGTAATTGTTGTTGAATCTTATTGTGAGTGATGCCAAAGAGAGAAGCTGAGATTTGCAAGAACACTTTGTAAATGTTTTGTTGGAGGAATATAATAGAGGATATTTGTTTCAAATGTCCGAGTTTGCTTATCTTTGAGTTAATTGGGTAATGTCATGTTATTTATTTTCTGTGTTTATATTCCTGTGTGTATTTCATGGTTGAATGAATGAATCTGTAATGTTCTATAAGTTTCAATTATTTCTCTTTTGAAATCCCAGTGCAAGGAGTGGACAATGGCCATGCAAGGAGTGCGAAGGCAGAGTCGTTTTCAGACTCAATAGCTCAGGAGAGATAGAGTGAATTTCATAGAGCGAGTGCAAGGAGTGCACATATACTCAACTAAGTATAAAAGCTCGAAGGTAAGACCCGTGCAAGGTGCACAGGGCCAACACTTAGTGAAGTGTTGAAAAAGTCTCAAGGTGAGCAAGCACAAGGAGTGCGCGAGAGATTTTCTAAGTCTTAAGCTTAGAAGAAGTAGCGTAAGGTGTGAACCCAAGACTAAGTCCTTTAAGTTGACAAAGCTCAATAAGGGTAGCGAGATTTAGCTCTCGAAAGAAAGAATTCCTTTTGTTTGGAGGACGAGCGAACGAGATCCGCTCGAAAGGAGCAAAGGTTTTCACAACCGTTAGATTTGGGAAAGGTGCACAGGTGATAACCCTTGAAGTCCTTCGGACTTCGCGAATCCGGAAGTTTTAGGGTGTGTACTGTGCAGGAGATGAATTTCCTGAAGTCTCAGGATCCGAAGTAAATCTGGGTCGTTAGTCGTGAGTACACGTGTCCACATATCGAGCGTTTTCAGAACTTAGCCACTCTGGAGAATCAGAGGTGAAGTTGCAAGAGCGAGCAGAACTCTCGAAGCTCTGAAGCTCGAAGCATATCCTAACCATTAGCGACAGTGCCACGTGTTCGAAGATTGCCAGTTATTCGGAAGTCTGACAGTTCGGGAGAACGAAAGAATAAAGTGTTAAGGTTCGAGAACTCCCGAAGGCCGGAGTAGATCTCAACCATCCGTTGAGAGGGATGTGTGGACTGTAGATCCGGTCCTTCGCCAGTTCGACACTCTGGAGGTTTTGAAGAGTTGTGTCGTGAAAAGCTCCGAAGTTTGGAGCACGGAGTAAACAATGACCATTGATCTGGGCCAGACGACAACCATCCAATCTACTAATTCATAGTTCGTGCATTCGGAGGAATTGCGTGTTGTAGCGGGTAAAAATCCCAAAGCCCGGAGTCTCGAAATATCTGTGAGTCGTGGATCTCAGCGCATATTGTGAACCGTTGATCCCCGTCGTTGTTCAGATGCTCATAAATTCATCGTTCGGGAGGATCGTAGGGTGTTGTTGTTGGAACTCCCGAAGCCCAGAGCTCCGAAGTGTCGTAGTTCCCGCCATTTAAAGGTTTAGCTTATGGTTTTCACTCGAGGTCACATGGACTTCTCCGTTAAAGTGACAAGACCCTCGCGAACTAGAATTTGCGCGCAGGGAGAAGAGTAAAGGCCTGTAGTAGAGAGTTTCAAGGGCTCAGCAAGAGCCCAAGAGCTAATTCAACTCCTTAGTGTGAACGATCCTTAGACCAGGAGATCGCGCGAGGCCCAGGAGGTGGTGGGGGTTTGCATCACTCAGCTGGAGCTCTAGCTCCACGACGATAGCCTCTAGGATACCCTCGACGTGGATCCATCGTGGCTCGAACAGATGTGCTGAGCGCTAGCATGAAAACCTGGGCCGATGAATGAATGGTGGTCCACCTGCAACGTTGATGGGTCATGTGGTCTCTTGTTGAAATAGAATCAAAGATGGAATCGATTCTCTGTCTCTACAAAATATCCCTCATCTGCAAAGCTACTGTATTCTCATTCTCTTCATTAGCTTACCCATTAAGCCTAGATTAATCGAAACGGGGGAAGGACAGGTCAAGTCTAGAGTACACAGAATTAATAGCATTAATGCCTTCACTGTGGTAAGTGACATGTCTTCATGTTTCTCCATGCTAGAAGACGCATGTATCATGTGAACCCACCAACTATGACGTACTCTAGGTTTTGGATGTGGAGCCCAACACGATACTCGTGCCCAATAATATCGCTGGAAAACCATCCTCAAGGGATGATCTCACCAAGGTTCTCATCCCCAACACCCCATACAGAAAAATACTAAAATAAATTTAAATACATATAAATTTTATTTTTTCCAAGTCAACGTCTTATTCATCACAATTTATCCCATACTATAATATGAAATACACCTCTCAATACTATAAAAACATTATCTTCAAATTTTATGAAATACACCTCTCAATACTATAAAAACATTATCTTCAAATTTCTCTTAAATTTAATTACATTTTACCCCTAAACTTATTTAAAAACTTGAGTGAGTTTACTTTTTGCACCTATAAGGCAATGAATATATGGTCTCCATCTGCCCGATGCGAGTGTACGAAAAATGGCCAATCCTCTAAAATGAGAGATCTTCACCTTTTAATTTATTTAGGGAAGAAGTAAAGCTTTACACCTAATTTAGGTAAAGCTATAGTTAAATAGTAGCCCTTGTCCTTCGGATGGCGGATGGTAGGAAATAGGTTCGGTTGCCAAAAAGCAAGTGTCGTATATTACATGAGAATGTGTCTTGCTATTTTGTATGTAGAAGGCACGATCCACGAAGGAAGGTAGTTGGTCCATTATTTCTTAAGTTGTATGGGGAGTTGTGCACTCCACGTTTAATGTTGTAACATGTGGACTAGGATTTAGCCCAAACACAAATTAAGCTCAAGTCCACATTAGTTTCAACCACTTTCACATCCCCTTGGGACATGTTCATGTCAATTGAGGGTAGTAGTAGTTTTACTTAGGGGATGTATTTGGTTTAGAGGTATATTTATAAGCTCTTTGAGATACCATGTTTAAGTATCATACATATAGTGGAGGTTTAAACACTCTGTAGTAAGGTAGACTATGAAGTGAGTTGTCATTTACATATGGAATGTTGTAGACTATGAAGTGAGTTGTCATTTACATATGGAATGTTGCTTAGTCAAGTATAGTTGGATTCTCTATCTATAGTTGGATTCTCTATCTCGAATAGAAATGTATCTTGTATGAGGTTAAAGTTCTACAACAATTTTACAATTATTTGTAAACGTTGGCACAAGTTAAAGATGATTAATTTGATTTCAATTTGCATAATCCTTAAGTGTTTCTATGTTTAAGAGGCATGCTTGTGTATCATATATATATAATAGTGTCTAGATGATCTGTGTATCATAGACTTTTTGGCGTGTCTCAATCTTTTATTAGGTTGTATCTAGGATAAAGAGCATAACTAAAGTTGAGTGCATGATTCAAATCCCAAATCAATATGTTATTTGATGCACCACTCCAACTCCAAGTCATCAATGCACATCAACAATATCTTGTACTATGTGTAATCATTTAACAAACTTCCCCATAGTTGTTGGAATCCAATTATATAAGAACGAAATAATCACCAATCCCAAACTTTGATTTTTTTTTCAAGCATTTAAATGGTTTCAAAATAGACAAAACCCCTAAAGGCATCATTCGATCATCCACAATAGTTGGATCATGGTGGAACTTTAATCATGCATGAACTTTTGTCCAATTCATATAAGATTTGTTGCTAGAAAGAGGGTCCTTTTGCTACAAGGTTAGATTATTATGAGGATTGGTGTGCCTACCTAATTGGGTGATCAAGGTTAACCAAGTTCCCTCCCATGATCAATATAGACTAAGTTAACGTGTAATGCTTTAATACTCAAAATGGAACTACTACTACAAAAATAGAAATAATCCAAAACTAAGATCTTAAAGAAAGGAAAAGAGAAAGGATGCTTGCATACTTAAGGATGAATTATATCTGCAAATCCAAGTAAAGAATACATCACCCATAAAATCAATAATTGGTTAATTGTATTTAAAAAATGATAAGATATATAGTCGAAGGGGTTAGCTCTATCAAGTGTCATTATTGTTGTCGACCATTTGGCTAGTTCCATGTCAACTTGGGCCTAGTTCGAATCCTCCAAGGTGAGGTGCACTTGTGCATATCGACAAAGATTCTAGAGATGGCATCCACGAATGTGGGAAAGCATCGGTTGGGTTTCCCCACCAAGTTTTCCTTAGAAAACATTTAATACAATATACATATATAATATGGGGAACACCCTTATTTACAACAATGATTATGAAAAAACATTAACACAACTTAAAGTTATAACTTGAATCACTAACAAAATGATTAAACCTATAACGCTCGTCCAGGATGTTGATCTAAAACAAAGCATGCAACTCACAAAAGAAAAAAAAAATTTATTTGAATCAATACCATAATGAGAGTAACAACATCAAATATGACATATGCAATTGAACCTCACTCTTCATATATGTAGGTATAGTCAATAACATACATAAATTGTATTTCAATAATAACTTATCAAATTGACCCCTTGGTCATATAATCCACTCGTAAAGTCCATGATCTGAAATGGATCCAAACAAGCAAATGGGCATAAGACTCGGTGTCTGCAATGTAATTCAATAATTAATAAAGATTAAATGAACTATGAAAGACAATGTAAATGTAAAAGTAAATAAAACAAAAGAGAGAAAAAAAAGATAAATGAAAAGAAAAAATAATAATAGGAGAGAGAAGACTTAGGAATGGGAGATGAAAGGTCATGCCCTTTGGCCTTCCCATTACCGATCTCGCCCTATTTGTTCCTATACTTTCACTCTCAGAGGGATTTTTGTTGGCCGAGAAAGTAAGATGCATAGAGAAAGCCATAAATTGCATTGTATCAAATATTGTCAAATGGAAAGTCGATCAACCATTCGAACTTGGTTTTCCCATTTGGTTTCTAGGGTAAAATCTCATGTCTTATGATGTGCTTTAATTATTCTATCTAATAATATGTATTTCATTTTTGATATGAGGTCATAGTTCAAAACCAAACTCCTTTCTTTGTTCATTATATTAATGAGAGAGAATTATGCATAGTAAAATGCAATTTTTGCTTGGATGGTTATTTCAATGGAAATCTCTAGCCTATTTTTCTAGAAACTAACATTTTCATAAATTGTTGGCCACTAAAATTTGAAAAATTGTTGTGGCTAGTTGTCTTTTCATAGTTAGATATGAAGAATTTCAAAGCATATTTCTAATAGTTCTTATTTGAAAAAAAGCATGTTCCCTTACATTGAGTGAATACCAACACTGAAAAAACATCCATCATCTTATTAAAAAAAAAAGCATGTTCCCTTACCATTGAGTGAATACCAACATTGAAAAAACATCCATCATCCATTTGAGAATCAATGGCTTTTATGTTCTATATGTTGCAATTATCAAGCTATGTTTGTAACTCTGCATTTGAAGAGTAATGATTTGGTGATTTTGAAGTTGTTGGCCCCTAGACAACCATACTCAACAAAAATTCAACAGTCATGAGGTCATACACACATTTAGCAGTTAATTCACAACATCTAGAGCTTGGTGGTGGTTGTTGGTGTCCCTTTGGGTTGTACGCAGGTCGTACGCATCGACTTAGGTGTAAATGGTATGTAAAATTTGTTAATAATCAATATTATACCAAAAAAAATACATTTTGTAAATGGTATGTAAAATTTATTAATATATTTCCATGGATTCCATAGAACGCTTTGTGTTTGTTCTTATGTTGGTTATTATTTAATTAATAATAAGGTATAATTCATTTTCTATTGCAAGAGATTTATGGGTCATTTTTGGTTTCATGTGATGTTTTTAGTACTATTCTAGTTAGTTTTATACTTTATGATATATACCTATGTTAAGATTCTTTTATATTATTACTATTTATACTTTATGATATATACCTTTGTTAAGATTCGTTTATATTATTACTTTAATGTTCTTATATTTTTTTTATATATCATTACTTTAATATTTTTATATCTTATGTGATGTTTTTAGTATTATTCTAGTTTTATACTTTATGATATATACTTATGTTCAGATTTCGTTTGTATTATTACTTTAATATTCTTATAAGTTTTTAGTACTATTCTAATTTTATGCTTTACGATATATACTTATGTTGAGATTTCGTTTGTATTATTACTTTAATAGTCTTATAAGTTTTAGTACTATTCTAGTTTTATATTTTATGATATATATTTATGTTGGTTTCCTTTGTATTATTAGTACTTGTTGAAGGTTAGGATTTTAGTGATTGATTCATCGTTGATCGCTATTAATTTGTTTTTCATTATTATTTTTGTGTTTTTCAAAGTTATATATAAGCAAAATGAAATATTTATTTTTCTGTAATAAATACATTTTTTTTATAAAAGGGTAATTGGCTAATAAATTCCACCCTTTATTGTTGAGATGCATTTTTTCCATATTATAACCTAAGTTGCGGAGATGCATTTTTTCCATATTATAACCTAAGTTGATAGACTCTGCCAGCATAATGTATATGCATTTTTTTTGTTATTCTAGATAAACTAAGTTTATGGAACTTAGGATGACCAATGCCTGACATACATTTATCTCGCTTATGTGAGGGATTTAAACAATTCTGACAAGCCACTGACAAGCCATTGCCTTTTCCTCAACCTCCATTGTCTTACCACCTCCTTGACAACTCTACAACAACCCTCCACTGCCTTCACACCACTTTGACAACTTTGCAACAACCGCAAATATCACCTCCTTCACAAGTGAGTATCCTTCACAAGAATGCTTAAATGGTTTCCAAATCATTGGAAATTTGATGACACAACTGGAGGAGTAGAGCCATATTAGAAAAAATGGCAAGACACCCATGGCTGGAGAAGCCATACTAATGCTAGAGGAGCATAGCTATATTAGAAAAGATGGCAAGACACCCATGGATAGACTCGCTGAGGCTAGTGGATGGACTATGCTTCAACACTAGTTTTTAGGGGTTGGAAAGAGGCCAACGAAACAAATTTTTTTCTAGGCACCTATGCTCCAGCTTACAACCCATACTCCTCCAGCCGTGGAGGCTAACAAATATGAACATTGCTTCTACTTCTCTACCCGTAAGGGGAGGGTCTATCCCCCTCATTGGGAGGAGGCTGGCTGTGTTAGTTGGATTCCTTTCCCTAGGATTCATCACCTCCCAGAAAGATGCTCTAATAGGGAAGAGCAGACGATTGGATAAAGAAAAGGTAGGTATCTACGAAGATCGAGATTGATACACAATTACATATCTAGATTGGTCAGTTGAACCAGTCCTTGCTCCATTTATGCTCGTGATCCTGGAAATGCCTTATGTAACAAATCACCTGTTGGTCCTGAAGTCTGCACCTGGCTGCTAAAAGGGAAGAGCTAGGCCACCTATCAGTTTTAGAATAGTGATTCTTTGTTTTCGATGGGTCAGTTTAGAGGGTTGGTTTTACCAATACAAGCTCAAGGTTGGGTTTGAATAGGAAAAAGATGAGGGTACTCCTTAGCTGATGGAACACTAATGAAAAACAATGAAAAATAGTGGGTAAAAGCAGAGGAAAACAACACACCACTCAATGAGTAGCCTGCTTCAAGAAGTCTGATGCATAAAATAATATGTTAAGAACCAAACATCAATATAGCATAGAA